>MU622404.1:44362-81253 GCA_025399235.1 Backusella circina FSU 941
CTTAACTCAGTATACAATTTGGAGTAGGCATTTTAGTCGCACGAAAACACTGCAATGATGAAATTTTCTCTTCCGTAACATTTCTCTCTTAGGTTTATAACTGAGAACAAAATTATCTAATTTATGTAAGAAGAGAGAAAAAATGTAGGTTCTTTTCGTGAAGTACGATAAATGGTAGCTAATAGAAGATAACAAGAAAATTTGGGGATATTAGTCGCAAGAAGAGGAAGTACTCTAGTTTAAACTTCAATGTGTTCAGTAACATGCCATACATAGCAAGGGTACAATTTTAGTACGATTTTTGGCAAAAATTCCTTCGTTGGGTTACATGATGTGAACGATTAGAACTTACAGCAATGAACTGGGGACATTATTGATTATTCTCAGACTCTAAAACGATATCAACTTATCAAAAACCTATGTCATTGAAATAAAGAAGCCCTAAAACAATTCTCAACAGATATCAGTCGAGTTTGAATGTTACGTGCATTATACATACATGATATCTTACAGGATCTATCTGGCGATAATATAGACCGTTTCATATTATATTTTATCTGCGTCAAAAAAATTAAGTAAGGAAGATAGTAAGGTCGTTACTAAAATTTTTTCTTTATAGTACCGTTAGTAAACACAGTGGAAACAAAAATGTAGTTACTGATATCTTTGAAGTTAATCATAATGTAGGAAACTCAAATTTATCTATCGTGAAAGGAAAAGCTAATACTGAGAAGCTACCTTTGTTTGTAAGGCATTTATCGGCCCTATTAAAGAAGCAGAGTAAAGTTCATATATATCATCTTTTCTTTTCTTTTATGACTCAAAACAAAAATTGTAACATCGGAGCTGGTAAATAAAATCTTTGTAGTAAGTAAAAGAATTTTTTTTTTCTCCACATAATTCTTTCTTCTTTTCTCAGCTTTATGCTACAAAAGATGGAATTACTTACTGACAATAAAAAACACACCTTGACTGCCTTGGGCGCAGTATCCGCTCTTTCAATAGCATATGGATTGTATCGACTTCTACGTACAGACAAAAAGGAGCCAGATGTGCCTATACCAAAGCCTTGTTATCCTTATGTTGGTAGGTAGTCAAAATCATTCAACGTTACATATTTGATTCTAAATCTGGGGTCAAAAAAAATAAAAATAAAAATAGGACATTTACCTTCCATGGGTGCTGTTCCAAGCGTCAAGATAGCTGAGTGGCACGAAAAATATGGCCCTATTATCAAGATTAAAATGGGTATTCAAACTTGGTATTCTATTTCTGATCCAAACATAGCCCATGAGTTGTTTGTCACCGATCATGGTAGTGACACTTCGGATAGATCATATGGTGCTTTCTTTTCAAAGTATTATAGTCATGGTAAAAAGTAAGTTCATTTTACTATTTAGAGAAAAACAAAACATAACTAAAGAGAAACAACCATTAACCTTTAGAGGTATTGTCTTTGCTGACGGAAACTCACAGTGGAGGAAAGCAAGATCAGCGAGTAAGCATCATTTTTTTTTTTTTTTCGTTAAATAAAAAAAAAGATAAATAATAACAGGTGCTAATCTTTTGGTCATAAAGTTCTCAAAGTATTGGCACCAAAAGCTGTTGAAAGATATATGGATTTGATCGAGCAAGGGTCAAGTGATCTTGCGGATAGACTTATTCAGGCAACTAAGGAAAATGGAAGTGTGAATCCCGTAAAAAACTTTGAATTTTATGCATTATGCATTATCGCTGGTGTGACAATTGGAAAAAAATTTACCTCAGTTGATGATCCTGAATTCTTAAGGGCAACTACTATCATTGATAGAAGTGTTAAGCTTTTGGGTCCTGAATATGACATCCCCAACTACTTGCCGATTTTTGGACCTTTATATCACCTATTGGGAATTGAAAAGATAATGAGCGATTTTGTAAAAGAACGTGATAGTGAATTCAATAAATACATTGACGAATCTCGCGAGAAAAATCTTGACAACATTATTACCGCTCTAATTAACGATAGCGAACAATTTGATGACGAGGAAATAGTCGTCATTATCGGTGATATGTTGGTGGCTGGATCAGAAACTGTATCAACTACTTTGACTTGGTCAATGGGTTTCTTGTGCAATTATCCAGATGTTCAAAAAAGAATGCAGGGTGAAGTGGATTCCTTTATTCAAACACATGGTACAGTTCCTACGTTCTCTGATAGATCTGAATTACCTTATTGCTCTTCAGTTATGAGAGAAGTTTTGAGATTCAAGCCTCCAATTCCATTCAGTATTCCTCATCAAACCACAAAAGAAAGTAAGTTGTTATATATTTCTAGATATATGAATGTCATATTAAGAACAAATTGCAATAGTCACTCTAAGAGGCTATACTTTCCCCAAAGCAACCATGTTCATGACAAGCTTGGATTATATGCACAGAATGTCCGGATTTTTTGAAAACCAAGAAACATTCAGCCCTGAAAGATATTTACCCAATCCTAAAACAATGACCGCTGCCTCCAATGGAAACATTTCTGAGAGAGATCACTTTACTTTTGGATGGGGAAGACGCATTTGCCCCGGTATCCACCTGGTAATATTTACGAGACGGATACTATGTACATATGCTAACATGCATACTTGTTTTTTTTTTTTGTAGGCTGAAGTAGAAATATTTAATGCTTATGTCAACATTTTATCAAAGTGCACTGTCGAGCCAGTTTATAAAAATGGTAAACCAGATCTTCCTAATATTATTGATGGACGTTTAGGTGGTGGAACCATGTTGCCTCTTCCCTATGAAGTGAGATTTGTAGAGAGGGCTTAATTTATGCCTTTAATTTGATTTTTATGCTTTTATTTTTAATAAATATCCTACGAAATTATATTATGCATAGTGCTGACTTCAATTTGCATTTTCATAAAAATTGATTTGAAGAATTGAAAAGATTGTCTCGAGCACTTCCCTTTTAGATTAATAAAACGTGAGAAAATACAAACATGTATTTTTTAAAAAAAATAGGTCTTTTAATAGATTTGGTTGGCTCGATATAATGATCTATGTTGAGTGTTCTTTCTTGCAAAGTAGCAACGTCACAAAATCAAGGTGATTTTCCGGGTAAAGCTTACTTGGTTTATGACTCAAAACAAAAATTGTAACATCGGAGCTGGTAATTAAAATCCTGGTTTTGTAAACAAAAACGACTCTTTTTTTTTGCTGTCTTTATTTTCAACTTTCTTTGCAAGATGTCTTTATTTTCTGATAATAAGAATACTACTTTATCTATACTAGGTGCTGTTTCTGCTCTTTCAATTGCTTATGGATTGTATCGTTCTCGTAATGTAAATACAAACGAGCCAGAGATACCTATGCCAACACCCTGCTACCCTTTTCTTGGTAAATAACTTAAAATAATTATTTAAACTTCTGTGATTATATCACTGACAGTAAATTATTGATCAATAAAATCAAAATAGGACACTTACCTTCAATGGGAGTCAGGCCCGATAAAAAAATAGCTGAGTGGCATGCAAAATATGGTTCTATTATTAAAATCCGAATGGGTGCTCAAACTTGGTTTTCTATATCTGATCCAAACATAGCCCATGAGTTGTTTGTCACCGATCATGGTAGTGACACTACAAATAGACCCTATAATGCTTATGGTACAAAATATTATAGCTATGGTAAAAAGTACGTAGATATAAATACTTTAAAAGAAAAAAGTAATAATAATTAAGCATTTTTTTAGGGGCATTGTTTTTGCTGACGGAACTACTCAGTGGAAAAAATCAAGAGCAGCAAGTAACTACTATTATTTTCAATGAAAAAAAAAAACCAACTATTAATATTTTATCCATAAAGCCCTTAAGGTATTGGCACCAAAAGCTGTTGAGAGGTATATGTATTTGATCGAACAAGGGTCAAGTGATCTTGCGGATAGACTTATTCAGGCAACTAAGGAAAATGGAAGTGTGAATCCAGTAGAGAACTTTGCATTTTATGCATTGAGCATTATTGCTAGTGTTACACTTGGTAAAAAATTTACTTCTATTGATGATCCTGAATTCAAAAAGACAGCTGCCATCATAGAGAGAAGTGTTCAGCTTTTGGGTCCTGAGTATGACATTCCCAACTACTTGCCGATTTTTGGACCATTGTATCATTTATTGGGGATTGAGAAGAGTATGAGAGATTTTGTAAAAAACGAACGCGATGTTGAATTCAGCAAATACATTACAGAGTCTCGTGAAAAAAACCTCGACAACATCATAACCGCTTTAGTGAACGATAGTGAATACTTTGATGATGAGGAGATACTTGTTGTTATTAGTGATATGTTGGTGGCTGGATCTGAAACTATATCAACGACCTTAAATTGGACAATGGGTTTCTTGTGCAATTATCCAGATGTTCAAAAAAGAATGCAGGGTGAAGTGGATTCCTTTATTCAAACACATGGTACAGTTCCTACGTTCTCTGATAGATCTGAATTACCTTATTGCTCTTCAGTTATGAGAGAAGTTTTGAGATTCAAGCCTCCAATTCCATTCAGTATTCCTCATCAAACCACAAAAGAAAGTAAGTTGCCATTATCATCATACGTTTTTATATTTCTGGGATTTTAGACAGTGATATACTAATATATATTGTAACAGTTGCTTTAAGAGGCTATACTTTCCCTAAAGGATCTATATTCATTACAAGCCTTGATTATATGC
The DNA here is from genome assembly GCA_025399235.1 of Backusella circina FSU 941. NCBI lineage: Eukaryota > Fungi > Mucoromycota > Mucoromycetes > Mucorales > Backusellaceae > Backusella > Backusella circina. The sequence goes on from MU622404.1 coordinate 49,063, forward strand.
ATAAAGAATCCGGTCATTTTGATGATCAAGAAAAATTCAACCCTGAGAGATATTTATCTGATCCTAAGACAATGACCGCTGCCTCCAACGGAAAGCTTTCTGAGAGAGATCAGTTTACTTTTGGATGGGGAAGACGTATTTGCCCCGGCATCCACCTGGTAAATATTTACGAGACGGATACTATGTACATATGTTAACATGCATACTTGTTTTTTTTTTTTTTTGTAGGCTGAAGTAGAAATATTTAATGCTTATGTCAACATTTTAGCAAAGAGTAATATAGAACCAATTTATGAGAGCGGACAGCCAATCCTTCCTAATATCATTGATGCGCGTCCAGGTGGTGGAACTTTTTTACCTCTTCCTTATAAGATTAGATTTGTAGAGAGAACTTAACTTATGCTTTTAAACTTGATTCCTATGTTTTCATTTAATAAATATCTTACGGAAATATGTTATGCATATTTCGGATCTTGTTTTATATATTTATTTTTTAAAAAAGATTCCAAAAACATTTTGAAGGTGATATAATCGACATCTTTCTTCATGCTTTTAAAATAATAAATAAAATATAACAATTGCTTTCTTTCCTATTGTCTTTTCTTTTCATTTTAAGTTTCCTCATATAACCTTTATCGTTATACAGTCGTTACACTACAAATTCAAGTAGATGCTGAAAAATAACCAAGCAATTGCTTGAATTTGCACCGAAACGAATGTAATTGTATTAAAGTATTGAATTATAGTTTTAGGAATTTACTATCCCCAGGCTCATATCATGTTTTAAAATAATACTCAATGCAATGGTTAAAATATCAAACAAATGGGAACTTTGAAACTTTAAAATTGAGTGTCACTTGTTTTTCTTAAAACGGTGCCAGATTTTATGCTTTTTCTATTTTGACATTTTGTGTATCACGCAAGTCCACTTGATTTATCAGAGGTATAAACTGGTGATAATCAATTTACCATTATATTTGAAAAAAAAAGATAAAAAGTTAAAGTGTAGTCAGTTAGGATATCCAAGTTGATCTATTGCATCTATTGTAAGGTTTTTTTTTTTTTTTTTTTTTTTTTTTTTTTTTTTTTTTTTATTTTTGAATATATACTAACTACCTTACGTTTGTTTAATTTAAAAGGAATAACTTTTTAAAAATTTTATAATCTAATCTTCTGATGTATCATTGCTTTTATCAGTCGAATATGATCAAATTCTGTAATTTATAGAAAACCCTTAAACTCTATTCGAAAAAAAAAGTTTTTGATTAAAATTACAAAAAAGTCAGATTTTGTGAACGTGAGTAAGTTTAGTCATAATTGTTTATAAAATAATATTGTGATTAAATAATAAGATCAATGCTTCGATCACTGTGTTACAAATAGAAGTTGACATTCCAGATCACATGGTCCTCATCCCTTGAGGAAAACCGTGATTAAAATAATTGTATTATCAAATTTATACATAATATTAAGATCAACTCCGTATATTTTTTTAAAAGAGTTTATACTATAAAAACGTTAATTTATATAAAATGAACACATCATGTTACTACTAGAAATCAATGATTTCCTTTGTTCTTTTGACGCTTGCATGACACATATTTGTTTGCTTTTTTATGTTTTATCCAAACGAGAATGTTATAGATCTATAGAAAAAAGGGGAAAGGAGGAGAAAGAAAGGAGAAAATGGTACATGTTGAAGGGATCTTTATATAAATATAAATAAACGACAATGGAGTTGCTTATATATCGTACATTGAGATTGTTTTTAAAAGCATGATATTGAACATTTAGAATGAAATGTATGTGTAAATGTAGAAGGAAGGATGATGTTAGTATATAAATGCAACATTTCACACGCTTTGAAAACTAGTAAGAACATCACTTTAGATAATAATATATAAAAAAAATTGGAGTCATATATATATATATATATATATATATAATTGCATTAGCGTTATTAGCATGGTTTATTTTCCATTCTATTTCTAGACCTTTTTAATATATCCTATACATATATATATATATATAAAGTAGTTCTAATTTTTTTTATATATTAATACATACATTTGAATATTATTGTTTCAGCTGGTGCAAGTATAATGGTATGTTCTTGATCAAATGACTGGTATAAGCAAAATTCATTGCCACAAACATATGTTTCGAAATAACAACAAGGTCTCCAAATGCTTTGTTTTCTGGCGGTGAATTCAAATAAAGAAAAGAATGAAAGAAAAAAACAAATAAAGTAAGTAGCTTAAACTGATTCGATCATATAGTCACCATTTTGCTTATTTGAATAATAAAATCAAATAATTCACATATACAGCAACTGTTTTCTTATAAAATGTCAGTATGCACATGACAAAAAACGACCACTGCTACTTAATATGGTCATTAGCACTAGGCTGTAATATGACATAAAGAAAGTATTAATAACAAAGGGGTATGAGGTGTCATTATTTTTCTTATATAATGATTCTTACTGCATAAATGTAATAAATGCATCCCTTTTTATTCTGTTTTATTTTATTATTATCCTTGCTTTTAAAATTATAAAAAAGAAAAGGCTAGATAATGCATTTTTGTTGTAGTTATTATTTTTGGACAATTATCACTGCTTGTATATTTTTACTATATCAAACAGATGCAGCGGCTCTTAGACAAAAGAGAGAGCATGAGGAGATATCTTTAAATGATTTCCACTCATTAGATATTAGCCACTTATTTAACAGTAAAGCGTTTGGAGCCGATGGTAATATAGACGGTCTAGGCGGCCACTTTGCTGTAGACACACCTTTCTCCAAGAAGGACATGATTACACATTCGCTTGTTCCTTTTTCAAAAAGTCAGACAATAGCAAGCAAAAGATACGATAATATTCAGGTGGCTAATAGTCAAACATTCCAACTTTCAGGAAAAGATCCCTTGGGTGCCCTTTATTTGCTTATAACATCGACACATGGTCCAGTAACAGCAAAAGTTGAGGTTCTATACACGGATCAAACCAAGGACCATTCTATGGTAATTCTACCTGATTGGCAAGATCCATTTCTTAATGAAATAGATCGCTTCGAGGTATTACTGTTCCCACTAGGAGATCATTTGGATCGAAGCGGTGGTTTATTCAGTGTTCCAATCTTTGTAAATCCCTCAAAAACGCCAGTTTCGCTTATAATATCAAAGGAAAAAGGAGATCAGCAAATTCATTTATTTGGGGTAACAGAGTATGCGGTTAGAGAATCAAACAGCCTCATAATTGTAGGAGTTCAACCTACCAACCAATGGATCTCTCGTACAGAACAAGTAATGGTGGTTAAAATCCAGAACACCGGCTCTAAATGGATAACGCATGCGAGTGTGCATGTCATGGGTCATGGAAGAGGTAGTATACAGACAATAACTCGTGGTTATGTGGAAGAAATAGCGCCTGGTCATATTCAAACAACTCAAGTCACTGTGCAATACGATTCAGATCATTTACAGAAGCAGCAGAAAAACCTTAGTGGGAATGGAAGTAACAATAATTCTGTGGATATGACCATTACTTTGCTATATCAGCAAGAAGGGAACAAAGATGAACTATTTACCACAAGAATCCTCGATACATCCTTGAATCTTCAAAACTCAGTTGGAAATTTTAGCCAAACAACAGAGTATGTATTTATTATGGTTTTAGTGATTATAGTACGTTTTTTTTTTTTTTTTTCTCTAAACGCATCTTTATACTTTTACCTTTTTCAAATTAGTTCTGTTAAACAGCATCGTGCTCCAGGGTGGTTAAGGGATTCCAAGTTTGGTATATTTGTGCATTGGGGACTTTATTCAGTTCCAGCTTGGGCACCAGTCGGTAAATCCTATGCAGAATGGTACTGGTGGAGTATGAATCATAAAGACGATCCCACTTTTGAGTATCATCGCCAAAAATACGGTGAAAACTTTGCTTATGATGACTTTTTGAAGCAATGGGAACCCACTCATTTTGATCCATTTACATGGTTGGATGTTATTAATCAATCAAGAGCTCGCTATTTTGTATTTACTACAAAGCATCACGATGGAATTGCGTTATTTAATACATCAGTAACTAATCGATCCACAAGCAAACTTCTTTCGACAGGTAAAGATTTTGTAGGCGAATTTATGTCCGCTGCAGAAAAACTCTATCCCCACTTAAAGCGTGGTCTCTATTGTGAGTATTCAATGTATGTGCATATAAAATGGGCTGTTCCACTCAATACACCAATATTATTTAATTAGTTTCGCTGCCAGAATGGTACCACCCTAAATATAATGATGCTTCACTAGGGTGGCATGGACCACCTTACAATCCTTACACAGGAAAAGAAATACCTTATACTGGAAGCTCAGATATACAGGATTTTGTGAATGACTTACAAGTACCTCAATTTCGTGAATTAATTAATAACTATGACCCGGATATTTTATGGCAAGTCGCTATTTCATGATGTCACGAAAAATCACATTTTAATTTTCAATCATTAGGTGTGATATTGGTGGCATTAACAATTCCACTGTTTGGCAATCCGATTACTTTAACAATGCATTATCCAAAGGTAAACAGGTGTCAGTCAATGATAGATGTGGAGATGGTAGTGGCTCTGATTTTACAACTATTGAGTATAAAACAGTGAAAGAACCTCCTTCAAGGTAAGGCTTTTCTAAAAATGGGAAAGAAGTAGAAAATAGAAAAAAAAGAGGGGGTAGTAGGAGATAAAAAAAAAAAAAAAAGAAAACGTATGCAGGTTGTAGTAATATATTTTTATGACATAACATAGATTTTGGGAAGCTACAAGAGGAATGGACCCATATTCATTCGGGTAAGTTGGTTATTGATGCTTTCTATATAAAAGAAAAATAAGTTTAATAGTATTAATCCTAATTAGATTCAATCGAGAGACCAAGGTTGATGAATATGCGACATCAGAAGATCTTATTAAAACTTTAGTGGACACTGTCTCAAAAGGAGGTAACTTTCTATTAAACATTGGACCTGACTCAACTGGTATTATTCCTGGTCCAATGGCTGAACGTCTTGTTACCATGGGGAAATGGCTAGATATCGTAAGCTCAGGTATTTTTGATTCGCTTCCATATTGGATTGCTTCAGAAGAAGAGGCAGATGTGCACATGTCTGACGCTAGTAACGAAAAGACGTCTTTGCGGTTTACTTCGAGCCAGAATGGAAAATCAGTCTATATTTTTTCGTTCATGAAACCTAAGATGTATCAAAAAATAACAGTAAAAACACCGCTTCCTGTACAGATAAATGATTATGATACCACTCGCATATCTGTGATGTTCCAACAAGATAAAAAGAGACATTCAGAGTTACCAAAACTGGAATGGTTTATAGATGCTGAAGGAAGCACCGTTTTTAGTATTGATTTGACAGAAGAGGATCTTAAAGATATGCCAATTCTAGCAATCAATATAACACATGTGTAGATAAAACCTTTCATATTTCTTCGTGGCCAATTCCAATATTGTTTGCCTTATATATATGACATAAACTTTAAAACTTACATTGTGTAAAGTAAATTTAATGTATTGATCTACATGAATTAAATAAGATCAATACTTTGTAACATAATTACTAGTGCTAATAAAAATAAAACATATCTTTACTTTTATATCGATCAAACACTTGTTATAACATCATATTTTCAATAAATTTGAGTCAAAATCTTAATACTGTATTCTAGTACTAAACTACACTTGGAATAAAAATATTAAAATCGGAATAAACAATTTAACTGATATTTTTAAAAAATGTTATGACACAAATTAAATATTAAGACAACTGTAAATAATCAGTTTTATTATAACTTATTTTAAAATCTACTACGCAGAAGAAAAATAGCAGTTAAATTAAGGTGCAACGAATGTAAAGAGGTAAATTATTATAAACTATAAGTAATTAAATTGAAAAGCAAAAAAAAAAACGAGGTAAATCTAAGGGTGATATTTTTTAAAGGGTAATTAAACGAGTAACCAGGCAGCGATACCAGCGGCAGCGGCAATATATTTGCTGGAACGAAGAGCATCTGCATCGGAAGTAGAAGTGCGTGTTGCAGCAGCAGCAGATGTTGAAGACTTAGAAGCAGCAACGGATGACTTGGCAGCTGCAGCAGTAGTCTTGACAGCTGAAGCTGCTGAGGCGGCAGCCATATCGTAAATACCTTCAGCGGATGCTTCATTGACAGCAGATGCTGACAATAAAGAGTTGGCGTGCCAGTTTTTGTCTTTCTTATATCCCTTGCCACCACTACCGCTGCTACCATGGTGCTTGTGATGCTTCTTACCACCCTTACCCTTGTTGTGGTGGTGATGGTGGTGATGGTGATCATCGTCATCGTCATCTTCATCGTCATCGTCATCACAGTCTTCATCATCATCGTCATCATCTTCATCATCGCAGTCTTCATCATCATCATCATCATCTTCATCATCGCAGTCTTCATCATCTTCATCATCATCATCTTCACAGTCTTCATCATCTTCATCATCTTCATCATCTTCACAGTCTTCATCATCCTCGTCTTCATCGTCTTCGCAGTCTTCATCTTCATGATCGTGGTGGTGATAACCACCCTTCTTGTGATAGCCACTGTTTCCGTGTGAACCTCCGTGCCATTTACCAGTATCACCGCCGCTACCGTGACCGTGCCAGTTACTAGTACCGCTGCCGCCACCATGACCGTGCCATTTACCACTATCGCCACCACCACCATGATGTTCACCACCACCGCCCTATATAATTATTTTCAGCATTTATTAATATGATTTAGCATTAGGCTCTACTTACATGTCCGCTATCCCATGACTTGGTCATTGTTACAGTCTCAACAATAATAACTGGAGGTCTAGTTTCAACTTGGATACCATCGTGATGATGATGGCCTCCACCGCCGCCGTGATGGTCGCCACCTCCACCGCCACCGCCATGGTGATCACCTCCACCACCTCCACCGCCGCCATGATGGTCACCTCCACCACCTCCACCGCCGCCATGATGGTCACCTCCACCACCGCCACCGCCGCCATGATGGTCACCTCCATCACCTCCACCGCCATGATGATCACCACCATCGCCTCCACCACCACCGCCATGATGGTCACCACCTCCACCGTGCTCGGGATTCTGGGGAACACTTGGGCGAGCAGCTATAAAGAAAGGGGGGTTAATATCGTGATTTTCAACCGAAGCTAACACTATGAATAGACGTACAAACGACACATGTAAATGCTGCTGTTATAGCAATAGCTGTAAATATCTTCATTATTTATATGTATAAACTAAAGGTGTGCTATTAGAGTAATAATAAAAGAATTATATTAGAAAAAAAAATACAGATGTAATTTTTCAATGCTCTTTATATTAAATTTTGTAAATCCCCGAAAATCTGTTTTTTTTTAAAAAAAAAAACAAAAACAAAATACCTTGACATCGGAAAAATGATCAATTGAAGCTTATACTAGTAGAAAGTTTCCGTCTTGCAAATGGCCTATTGAAATTTAAATCAAGTCTATTAGTGGATTTTTTTCAAAGTGCAGATTAAAATCTTTATGAGCAAAGTAAAAAAAGCAGTAAACTAACGGAGATTTAAAAATACGCTCAACAGGATTGAGACGACAACAAAAAAAATAGAGATGACGAATGCAGAACAGAATTGGTCAAAAAATCAATACAACCATTCTGACCTGTTTTTTATTTTTTGTTATTACAGTTTTTTTTTTTTCAATCGTCGTAATAGTAGAAATAAAATGGGAATAATGCCTCCAACAACAAACAGTCCATCCCCTGAATTTGACGCATTAATGGAATCAGCCAAAGAATTGATGGCTAGAAAGGATAGGATCGATGAAGAACTACGTGAATTAGATGAGCAATTAAAAATTGCTGGTATTGGTATGGAAGATTCACTTGTAGACCGTTCTGGTTTCCCTCGAGCAGATATTGACGTGGCAGCCATAAGAGGAAGCCGAGTCCAGATACTTCGTCTCCGTAATGATCACAAAGACGTCATGAAGGAAATTGAAAATGTGCTGTATGAAATTCACAAGGCCAAAAGGCAGCAAACTGAAAACGCTGAGGCTCAATCCGTAGAGGAAACAGCACCCACAGTTTCGATCCTACCAGTTGCATTTGCAATTGTTAATGCAGTGGCACCAGATTCACCTGCTGATTTATCAGGACTGCGCAGGAATGACCACATTTTAAAGTTTGGTAATGTTCATGCAGAAAATCACAATCGTCTTCAGGCTCTGAATGTGCTGATAAGCCAAAGTGAGAATCAGCCTGTTTCGATTCTTGTATCAAGAAATAATGAGCCAGTTGAACTTACAGTGACGCCTCGATCTGGATGGGGCGGAAGGGGTACTTTGGGTTGTCATATCTTGCCACTTTAAAAAGAAAAAACATTCATTTATTCATTATTATTGCTTCATTTACTCATTTGTGTTGAATTTTTTTGTACAGAATTAATCATTTGCAATAAAATATTTCTGAATCATTTAGTTTTATTTTGTAAATATTAGATTTAGAAAATGCTCAACTTGCTCGTGTATAGTATGCAATGAAGGCTATTGAAACAAAAAAAAATTATTGTATGCATTCTTAATGCGTTCCAGCCGTAACTAAGAACATAGCTTTATTTTGTATGAAATTGTTACCGGGTAACCGTTGTCATGGTAAATAATTAGTTATCCACCAAGTTGTGCTTTAAAAGGTTTGAGATAATAATACGTATTGGAAGATCTTTATGACGTAAATCTAGATAAAAAAAAATACCATATCTTGAATGGCTTTTTGTGGTATTTCTATTTATTCGTAAAATTTTAAAAACTTCCATTGTTAAATTGGATGTATCAATGTGATTATTTTGTATTATATAATCATAGAAGACGAATGTGTATTTCAAGAAAGAAGGAATTTCTTCTATTACTAGAATAAGCGAGTAGGACTAAATTTCACTAATCTTGATTTACTTGGTTAAACTCACTGTATACCAATAAAAAAAAAACAATTAAAACCAAAACCTTTGATATCTAAAAATATACGTGTGTTTATATAATTAGAGTATATAATTGGCAACTGATAGCACTAGGATAAAATTAAAAATTGCGTCCTTGACATACACATATATATTTTAAAATAGCAAGTGAAAATAACCATACTTTACCTATATTTCAGAGACATGCTTACTTTTTATATTCATGCTAATATTTACCTTATGGTTCAAGTCAACACACACAGATACCCTCATCTCTTTATTCTTTGAGAAACTAACCTGTTTTCTAAATACAAGATTTTGCGAATCCAACAATAAAAAATAGATTAAATCAGCGCCTATGACCCCAACTTTCAACTAGTGCCATTGTTTTTAATATTACCGCGAAACATTAACCTGTGGATATGTGTGATTCCTGCAGGCACATTTTCAACAAAGTAAACCTTTTCTATTGTAACTTTCCATTTTATTATACTTGCTTTTTAGTATGATGTTTTTCTTTTTGTTCTTTTAAAAAGTATAAACATTTTTATTGGGGATAAAGATATGATTTATTTGTCAAATACAAAACAGCAATAATAAAAGCGAGTTGGCAGCATTCTAATTTTCTTATTTTTGCATAAAATTATTTTGATTTTACGAGATAGCATCGTAGATCTTTTTTTTTTTCCGCTTGTCTCTCACTTAAAAATAAAATCATAATTTAAGGTTTCTTTTTTTTTTATCAGTAAAGTGATAGATGACACTAGTTTAACACTTTGAAACTGATTCTCATTCTCTCTCTTACTTTCTTTTTTTTTCTTTTAAAAAAAAAGACAAAGTAGATAAAGAAAACTCACACTATGATCACCACTCTGGAGAGAATTCTTATTTACTTTTGATTACCCAGAAAGTTGGTTACACCAATAGATCTAACTTTCTTCATGCGATTGTTTCATCTCTTTCAGCCGCTCCTATTTGTAAACGCAATGCGCTTAGTTTATCAGTTAGAACACGTAAGTTGTGATGAAGAACGTATCAATCCCTCTCTTTTTATTGTTATTATAACGCATGAGTTCCCAATGAGATGAATCAAATAGTAGAAGGTGTTATTTTCTAATAACAAGAACAACCATTAAATTTGAATAAAAGTTATTTTTATATCAGATTTATAATTTATTAGAAATAGAACAACATTTGAAATAAGAATAGGGATTAATATCACTTAATTTCTCTCTAATCGTATTCTTTCACGAATATACTCTTTTTCTTTCACTTTCTTTCTAACCCCCCTTTTTTTCTTTTCTCCCTTTTCCTGTCTGATTTTTTTTTTTTTTTTACTTTCTTTTAAATCGCTCTTTTCACTTCTTATAATCAAGCAAAAAGGTAAATGGATTTTTATTTTAATTGTATGAGTAATTAAAATTAATTGACTTTTTTAGTAAATATGATTGAGCCAAAATTAGTACATGGTACCGTTTGGCCAAGAGAACAGCATCCATACACAATTGGAAAGCATAAACTAGATGCGTCCATCACTAGCCTATCTTCTATCTTCTTAGATCTATCGCCTTATACTCGTTTAACCAAAGAAGAAATCATAGTAAGAATTGAGAAAAAAAAATTATTCTTTTCTTACATTTACTTTTTTTTTTTTTATCATTTATGCAGAATTTAATGGATAGTTACTTGAGTGATTATGATCGAACAATGCATTTACAGTTATTCGATTGTTTTTTGGATCACCGTTTAATTGTTCAAGAATTAGATTCTGTCTTCTTCTCAATACATCCAAACGATAATACCAAGGCGAATGGTGTCTTCACGCTACTCACTAAATGCTACTCCAGCTCATGTCAAACAGGCAATCTTACGTGTTATTCGCCTCTTTGTCCAAATAACAAAAAGCAATTGGAAACACTCAAATGTGTGAATAATGTTGAGCATAGTGACAACAACATAGAGGTAAATATATATCCAATGGAAGGAAAAAAAGTTACAGATAAGATTTTTTTTTTTAAAAAGAAAAAAAAAAAAAACCTCCCCATATAGAGAGAGAGAGAGAGAGTAACCAAAATTTATTATTAAAGGATGTAAAAAAAGTATTCACCAAAAAAGAAATGAAACGTCAAGCAGCAATTGCGGAGCTTCTATCGACAGAATATAATTATTGCCAAGACTTAACGATACTTGACCAGATCTATGCTATACCATTATTAGAATCAGAAGAGGTAATAGATAACAAATCACGCCGGCAGCGATTTTATCATACCGTCTTTGGTAATTATCTCGAAATCACGCAACTTCACAAGTCATTTTACACTAAAACAGCAGCAGCACATTCTGGTACCTTTTGCAAATTTATCGGAAAGTGTATATTGGAGCATGCGACGGGCCTGGTCAAGCCCTACCTAACTTTTACGGCTCACCATGCTAAATCAATTCATTGTTTGACATTGGAGCAACGGTACAATAAGAGATTACTGCATTTTTTGCATGTCCAAGATAAGAGACAGTGCACTCGACGATTGGGTATATATCACTATCTTTCATCGCCAACGTTATGGATCGGAAAACTAAAGCTCTTGGTAGAGGCCATCTTGAAAAATACAGAGCTCGAAGCAGCCGTTGTTGAATTAAAAGCAGCGGTAGCGATATTACACAACATCTTGCTTCAGATGAATGAGCTTCCAGTCACAACAGAGAAGGAGCTTCGGCAAGAGGAGCTCATGGCCTGCATTTATGTCCAACCCAAGACGAGTGTTCAATTCGAGTTACTGGACATACCCGATCATAGTCGACTCATAGAAGAGGATACCGTGAAATTGGTAAGGGCTAATCATCCACTCCAGTATACGCCCAGTCACCTATTTCTGTTTTCACATGCATTGGTGGTCGCTCAGCAACGCATAATGGGCGATCGTACAGAGTACGTTGTCTTGTCCGGATTCCCCATCTCTATTCAGATGCTCTTTATGGACCATGTCTTGCCAACATCGTTTATGCGTCGTTTATCACTGGCATCGGTGGTGTCGAATCAGCTTACTGGTTCCATTCGAAATCCAGAGATGCATGATGGTAGCACAACAGAGATCCCTGAAAGATCGACCTCATCCATGATTAAACAAATAAAAACAAAGTTATTAAAACTTGGAGCTATCAAACATCAGACAAGCCTTTCAGCACCCGTCTCGCCCGTCTCCAATGACCCCCCCTCATTTTCACGCCCCATCCGACGAGGATCAGAACCCCTCTTGATAAAAAACACAAAACAAAAATCACTCTCAAATGAGGACAAGACAATAAAAGTGGGCCACAGAGCTCAACCCGAGTTTTTATTCCAACTCTTGTTTGATTCTCGTATTAAAAGAGAGGGGTGGAAGTCTATTTTAGCCGATATTATCCAGCATAATGCACAGAAGAATCTGGTTGAGATGCAACAGTCGCTACTTGAATTGTCAATACCAGCTCCTGCTTTGTCTAATTTAACTGTTGCAACCTCCCCGTCCTCCTCCAACTTAATTAATGAGAAACTGAATATTAACTGTGCTTGTTCATTTAGTAAGTAAAAAATCGACAAAAAAAAAACTCCTAAAAAAAAAATGTAAAGAATGAAAAAAAAAAAAAAGTACTAAACACTTACTCTACTTTTTTAGAATCCTTTGATAAAACCCATCTGGTCTTGGCCACAAATGACGGTCTCTTTATTGGACCAGATACCAAATGTAATCAATTTATTCCTCTACCCTCCATCCGTCAAATGTCGATGCTAGACAATAACACCTTGGTTGTTTTGACTGGTCACCAATTGGTCCAATATTCAATGGATGATTTGCTGATGTTCAACAGCACGGAAAATTCTCATCGTCCAGGGTCACCTATTTCCTCTCATGCTACCTGTTTTACAATTGGAAAAATTAAAAATCAAACCGTCATTCTCTACATTACACTTGATCAAATATTAATTTTAAACACGCCAGAAAGAATGGTATGAAAACAACAACAACAACAACAACAACAAAATTACATAATAACCTACCGCTTTTGTTTATTTATTTAGGAATACAAGTTGCTAACAAAAGATCCCATCTCCATCCAATGGATGGATTCACTTGTCATGATCCAATCACTATCTAATCAAAAGGAGATGGAGTGTATTGATATGGCAGATCATAGGAACAATTCATACAAGTTGACGATGAGGCCTCTTGTTGGATGTGCTCCGTTGGATCAATACCACGGGATACTCTCTAATTCTTATTGCGGCTGGTTCTATTCAAATAACAGACCTGAAAAAAAGAGACAAACAATAGAGTATGAGTCATATGTCAACCACATTGCCGTCTGCCATCCATACTTGTTTTGCCTTTCTACCAATGTCATTGAGGTTAGACACCTCAAAACAGTAAGTGATAAAAAAAAAAGAGAAAGAAACAGAGAAGTCTAAAGATATATTGTATTAGACAGAGCTGATGCAGGTCATCCAAGGGCATCATATTCGTTATTTGACACATAATCCCTCACATCTCTATTTCACTATGTTAACTCAATTGTTTAAGATTCAAATACCACAATAATAAAGTTTTTATAATGACTTGTTTATTTATTTTTTTTTGAAATATATATGAGAATAATTTACAGAAGGCAGACGGGAAACAAAAGAATAATAAAGAAAAAAGTTGGGGAGTGGTATAAATAATGTAGTGAACAATGCAAAGAAAATAAAGAAAAAAAAAAAAGCAATAATAATAATAAGAATAAACACATCTATTGAACAATATAAATCTCCTCTGAATCATCATCATCTCGTCTTCTCAATTGATAACTATCAGACGATGATGAAGCCTCCTCTTCCTCATCCTGAGGCACACTCATCCATTCCTCTCTTTCTATTAATGGTTTCCAAATCAAATAAACCAAGAATACCAGATACGCTGCACCGCTAATACCAATGACAATGGCAGAAGTAACATTGGTCACATGTTGAATAAACAAAAATATGTCAAATGCAACAACGACGGCTGTCAAGAGCCAGCATACAATTTGAAGAATGAGTGCAGGTCTAAATTCTATTGACATGATGTGCGACGCAGTGGATAGTTTAATAATTGGAATCAGGACGGTGGGTAAACAGACACTATATAGACACAATTTTAAGTTTTTCATTCATGTTTAAACATTGAATAAAAATAATTTGTTACCTTTGTAATACATTGAGTAATTCACCCATTGTATCAAAATGATCTACAGCAAAAATAGCAACCAGCATACCGGGCACCAATGAAATACTGCGAGTGGCTGCTACACGATGCCAATCCTTTTTAAAGATGTTGCCAAAGAATCCCTCAGTAACATATTGTCCAGCGAGTGTACCTGTCATGGTTGAACTTTGGCCAGCTAAATTTAGACACATTTAGATACATGTATATAGATCAAAAAACTCCCATTTTGTAAATAGTAAAAAAAAAAAAAAGAAAAAAGAAAAAAAAACATACCTGCTAATAAGCCAGCAGCCCATAGATATTTAGCAGCAGAACCAAGTGTACCGCTCAGGACTTTATCGGCATCATCTAGACCCGGTATCTTGATGGGTCCAGTTTGATCGGGTTTATAAAATACGGATGCAAATACAACAACAATGGCAAGATTAACAAAGAAGGATACGGATAGTGCCAACATGGCCTCGATGCCAAAATAAAAGTTGGCTTCTTTCAACTTTCGAATAGATGGTCTTTTACCGAGATCGCGCGACATGACGAGTGCACTATGTAAAAACATATTATGAGGCATCACAATGGCCCCCAACATACCCACTGCTTGAAACTCAGTGTTTTTTGGCACAATAGGAATCATGACACCCTCCACAATCTTTATAATGTCGGGCTTTGACTGAAACATCTCTACCCAAAAGCACACCGCCATCAGGGTAATGAGCACCATAAAGAAGGCCTCGAGTCGGCGAATGCCATAACGTTGAATCATCATGAATGTAAATGTATCTGTTGCCGTCATGAGTACACCAGCCCACAAGGGGAGTCGAAGCAAAATATGTAAAGCCACGGCTGTACCCACAATCTCTAAAATATCCGCACCAATGATGGCCAGTTGTGCATAACTCCATAATACAAATGTCAATCGCTTAGAGTAATTTTGTCGTATCAACTGTGCTAGATGTTTTCCAGTAACGGTACCAAGTCTAGCAGAGAGTAACTGAAATATCAAACCTGTGTATATAAGTTGGTTAGAAACTAAAATCACTCTTTTTTTTTTTGCGTCATTAAAAAACAACTTACCAATCACATGTGCCCAAAATAACAACCACAATAGACTATAACCAGCAACTGCACCTGTTTGCAGGTCTGATTCAAGATTGCCTGGATCAAGATAAGCTATTGACCTATTTTTGTTTATGTATTAATTGATCTTATTGTATTTGATGGTGATATTATTATTATGATATTTACATTAGCCAACCTATATACATATTTACACAAGAAAAAAAAAAAAAAAGTAAGTATTTGTACATATATTTTTATATTTCAAATAGAAAGGTACCTGGTCCAGTGTACTTCCATAGTTTCTTGAATGAAAAGCATGAATCAGAGACTGATCCGGTATCAATTTCTGGTTTTATCTCCAGATCATTGTTGGTTGAATTGGAATGAGTGAGTTCATATCTCTCGTTCTTTGGGTAGTCATGTTCTAAAAGACTTATGGTATCATCTTCCGATAGACGTTGAGCATCATGTGGTACCATGACTATATCTTTTGTATAAATGTATTAAAGATGTCTATTATTGTCTTAAAAAAAGAGAGAGGAAAAAAAAACGAAAATAGCACTAAATTTTTGAGACCCAATGAAACGGAGTTTAAACCCCCTGCACACACACATTCAAACCAACCCACTCATTTTTAACGGAGGAATTCCCTTGATCTGCCATTCGGATATGCTTATGTAATGCATTGTTCTGTATCGCAATAATTGAAATGAATATATATATATATATATATCAATATAGACCATCTCTCTTTTTTAACTTTGTCCATTCTAAATAGATATGCATCACTATAGATGCATCCCCTTTTGCGTTGTAACCACCACCAAGCATCAATGCTATATATCAATGTTCGTGTATAAGATAAAGTAATGGATGTCTTTTACAAACCATCTGCAAGTGTATTCTATATAGAGTCCATATCACTTTAAGCTGACAACTGTACTACTATTATCACAATGAAAAAAATGAAAAAAAATAGTGGAAAATCGATCTGTTACTTAAAATGAGTTGCTCATTGGCACTTTATACATTCATTTACACCACTTTATTATATATACAGTAGATACAACTCATCCTAATATATATATAAACATAGTAATAGACTACTTTATAAGAAAGTATTCCAACATGAATTTCCACAAGTAAAATATAAGCTTTTCATTCTTTCAAAGAAGGAGTCTATTTTTTTTTTTTTGTTCTTCTATTCCCTCTTTTGGGGGGTGTTAAGATCCTCTCCCTGGTATTGGGATTATCAAGGGACTGATCCATCCCTCTCCGATTTAGAAAAAGAAAACCTCTTTTTTTTTCCTTTCTTTTTTTTTTTTTGTAATAGCAATCGTTTGAAAGGATCTTGCCTTTTTTATATATTTTTAGTTGATTCTAACCAGACTGTGCTTTGATCCTTAACAGTTTTTTAAGGCTCATACATTTTGGATCATGACTTTAAGGTATAAACAGGAGGGTACATTCCATTTCAAAATATATATAAAGTCATTGTTTTTTTTTATTTATCCTTTTACTCTTCATAAATCAAACAAGTATAAAATGCAACTCAAGTCTATTATCTTGGCTATTACATTATCTCTTGCCACATTAGCTAGCGCAGCTCCTGCATCGCATATTGGAAAAGGAAAAGGACTTGGCTGCGTTCGCGGCAATAGCTGCGGGCACGGACATGGAGGACATGGACTTCCACTTCTCGACCAAGCCGGCCAAGCACTTTCTCTCGCTCGTGCATTGGGATAAATACCACACATACATTGTATTATTTGTTTTCTTAAAATCATCTAAAGCATATCATTAAACTAATAAAACTAATAAAAATTAGTTTTTTTTTTTTGTTTTTTTTTTTTAATAAATATATATGTATATATATGGTTTCTATTTTGTACATTTATTAAACGTCTTTTTTTTTTTTTTTAATAACATATCAACACAAAAGCAAAAGAAATAATGAAAAAGAAAGTTCTATTTAAGCCCAACACTGTTCAAGTGCTTTGCAAGAAGCTGCAATAGTAGGTTTAGTATATTTTCCATCATTTGCTACTGATAGAATCAATTCAGTATCCCACACTTGCTTCAGCTAATAAATTATATAAAAGGTCAATATCATAAATACCACTCAAAACACACAAAAAAACACTTACATCAACTGTCTTCGGTGACACCTTCTTTTGAAGTTTAACAATGACTGTAATATATCTCATATAATTCTTCATTGCCTCAGGATCCAAAGTCTTTGCTTCATCCTTTAATGATAAATCAATGCTAGCCTTGGCAGCTTGTGCAATTTGAGGAAGAATAGCAAGGAATTTCTCATTATAGTAATCGGATTTCTAAAATAAAAATGGCGAGTTTAGTCTCTCCTCCAATAAATAGATAGAAGCAAACTTTACCTTTCCTACTGTACGTTGAATAATAACACTTGTCCACTGACATGCCATACCAAGTCTGTATACATTTGCACACTCGTTACGGTTCAAATAGACAATCAAGGTCTCGAGTAAATCCCATGAACTCATGGGGTAGCGTTGTAATAAGCTCTGAATGATGCTAGGATGGAAAGGTGTGTTCTTCTTTGACATGTACAATTTGATGGAGTTGCTATAGACGGCCAACATCTTTTCGATGGCGGTCTTTGTCTCCTTTGGTGTTTTATCGGTGATCTCAAAATCGGTACCGCCCAAGATGCATTTGCGTAAATAGAGCGAGAGCTGGTTACACATATCGGACAGCTCCTTGGAGGTCGAGTGCTTTGCGAATTCGTGGACGGCCTGGAGGATCTCAAAGACATAGTCCTCGGTAATACGGGGGTAGTCTGTGGACTTGGCGAGTTTGTTCTTGAGGAAGGAGATGACCTTGACAACAAATTGGTTGGTCACTGATTTGGCGGGTGTATCACGAATCACGTTCAATAATGGGACAATCAATTCCAAGACGAGAGGGTTGGTGGCGTTTTTGCGGGCATAAATGACGACAAGTCCCATGACGTTGTTCTTGAAGTGGACCACGTTTTGCTGGAGGTCCTTCTTTTCATCTTTGAGGATCTTCTTTTGTTTAAAGACCTCTGCCAATTTCTCATCAAAGGCGGCCATGGCATCATCATTGATCTCCTCATCCGAATCGTCATTGGCATCGATACCTTCGGCCTTCATGGCCTCTGCAATCTTTTGACGGAGCTCTTCATCCACATCATCGTTCTCATCCTCCTCCTCTTCCTCGACATCACTCATATCCACCATCTCAACATCATCATCCTCCTCGTCGTCTTCGTCATCAGCACCTTGGAATAGTTCATCGTCCTGCTTACCTTCACCAGAGGCCAAGATATTCAAGAGCATCTCAAGGGATTGCTTTGTAAGCTTGTGAGAGAAGATCTCAAACACCTGTTCGGCCAGACTCTTCAATACGGGTGATTCATTTGTAAGGAAAGAGACAAGAATATCAACAATAACATCGATAGGATCCAACTGTTCCTCTTCCTCCTCTTCCTCTTGCTGCTTCTTGGAGGCCTTCTTCTTACCACCCTTCTTGGTCTTCTTTGCAAAGGTCTTTTCATAACAGTCTGTCAATTCAGTCAAGACAGAGACACCCTCACTCTCGTTGATCAAACTATGAAGGACAAGGTTCAAAAAGAGGATCTCAAAACCACGCTCCACACTGTCATTGACGGTGTTCTTATCCATCTTGTTCATCTTTGCGCGGAGGTCCGAGACGATCTCGATGGCCTTGTTGGTGGCGTTGACGGTCTTTTCGGAGGGGGTGACACGAGAGACAAGCTTCTTGCTCTTTTGGAGGCTCTTGTAGATCTCATAGACCTGATAGGCCCAGAGCTCACCGGCATTGGTAAACCCATTCAACTTGCGTGTCTTTAAGACGGCGGTCTCCTTCACCTTTTCGGTAGGGGGCAATTTGGAGAGGGCGACAAGGACATCCTGGAAACGCTCCTGACATTGCTTGATGTTGGGGAAGGAGAGATCCGGGCTGGGTTTTTGTGTCCCGCTCAAATAGCTACTTTTCTTTTCAGAGGTCTTGACATCAAAGAAGGCAAAGGTGATCAAAAACTTGACAAGGTCGGTGACCCAACCCTCCTCCTTGGGGATCTTGGTGCTGGTGATCAAGAGGGTCATCTGATTGAGTGCCCATTCACGGCTGGTGGAGTCTTCAGAATCCAACTTGATGAAAGTCTGGGCAAGATATTCGAGATAGGATCTGATGTTGGTGGCATCCATGGTGGTTAAGAGATTCTCGACTGTCTTGGTTTTGGTGATGCGATCAAAGTTTTGGTGACCGTTCTTACCGAGTAATTGGGTAACAAGTGCAAAACCGACTTGTTTGTTCTCTTGGGCGACATTTTGAATAACAAGAGCCTATGAATTCAAAAAAAAAAAAATCAGTATTTTCTATACTTCCTCTTTTTTATATAAACTTACTGTGTGTCTAGCGGCCTTGTTAAGGAAACGGACATCAGAAGAGAGGTTGTTAATAAAAGTACGCATAAAGTTTACAGTAAAAATCAATGGCATCTGTTCAGAGGAAAGACGAGGAAGCACTCTTTCAACCAATTGGAAACCCCAGAACTTGCGACCATGAGAAGCATTGATATCAAACATTGTATCTTTTTTGGTTTAAAAAAAAAAAAAAAAGGGGGATTAGAAAAAATAATTTAAAAAAACTCCCCCGTATTTCATCATCATTCCTTTTTTTTTTTAAAAGAAAATACTTACTATCAACAGCAATGGTCCAGAATTCTTGGAATGAAGCAATATTCTTATTCTCTGAACCATCAAGATAAATGGAAAGAATAGGATCCCAAACAGAATGAAGTTGGGGCTTCCAATCAGCCAAAGCCTCTTGCGTATCAGCAGGAATCTCCTTCAAGATACCAGCCAAACGGGGCAGGTTGACGGTTTCCAATACATTCTGACTCTTCCAGTTGGAGAACTGCTCGGATACATCGACATCAGGAAGGGAGTTTTGAATACCAAGTACAAGATTCAATTGATCTACGTTGGTGATAGGACCCTTAAAGAATAATTCCTTGATTTTTTCAATTGCCTTTTCCTTATGCTCGGAATCCTTCTTCAACTATCAAATAAAAAACAATAAATGAGACATTACTTTTTCTTTCTAAACCTCCCCCCCCCCTCTTCTCTCCTTCATCCTTTTTTTTTCTGTATATCTATCTTACATGAGGAAGGATGTTGACTACAACGTGGTGACAGACCTCAGCAAGATAAGACTTTGCAGTTGCCATTTCATGTAAGCTCTCCACAATACGAACAATATCCTCGGTTTGAGTGGATGCACGGGTGATCATACCAGAGGCGACAATGGACATAAGCCCAAAGAGACGACCAAATAACATGTCACGAATTTCCTCACCGCTCATTGCACCAGTGCGTTCTGTATATTGAAATAAAAGATCAAGTACAACTTTAAGACTGATAACATCGACAATGGCAAGAAGCTTTATTTTTATATACGTCAGTAACTCCCTTTCTCTCTCTCTCTCTCTTTTTCTTTTTTTTTTAAGAAAAAATTATCTTACCTCGGTTAAGGCCAAAGAAAAACCCTGTCTAGCACCTTGACGAGAAGAAGGAAGACCTCGAAGTAAACGACGGACGGCATAGGATACGTCAGAAGCACAAAGAGCGTCGAGCTTCTCTTCCGTATCGGCGATCGTATCATCATTGTCGTTCAGGCTGGCTTCGTGTGTCTTTTGAAAGTCGGCCAGAGTACGAATTAAGGAAAGGGCTGCTGATTGTCTGACACTGGCATCATAAGAGGCGAGATCCCAATAGAGTTGAAGTGTAGTAGTTGCCATTTTAATTTATATAGAATAATACTGGTTTTATTGTTGTATTTTCTTCTTCTTCTTCTACTACTACTAACTTTCGCAACTTCTTTTCAACCTTTTTATATAAAAAAAAAAACGTTATATTGAGGTTGTCAAAAAAAAATATAAACAATTTTTTATTTTTTAAATAAAAAAAAGGACAAGTTATTTAAAGTGGCTGATGCTGTGACGGCTGATCTTGTTTCCAATTCTGGAAGTATAATGCTGTAGAAAGTGAATTCCGCATTCTGATTGGCTATTATTTTTAGAATGGAAAGTAAACTGCAAAAAAGAGTATCTTTTTATCTTGTGGCAATGAATAAATTTTGTTTGATATAGATTGATAAAAAAAGTATCATGATATACACTCTATTTTGGCCTCATATTTATGAATACAGTTGTCTCCCCAGTTTTGCTGCAATTAGAGTTGTGAGCCAATGTGTTTGTGGAATTGAATAGAACAGTGATAACGCGATAAAAAAAAAAGTGTATTTTATTTATTTTTTATTTTTGAGGGTAAATAATAAAAAAACCAACGTGTATTTTATTGTATTTTTTTGTAGAGCTAAATATATTCTCTTCCATTTCATAATGATTGTATATGGCATTGGATAATGCTTTTTTTTGCTATTAACAAATACCCTTTCCTTGCGCTTAGCCTTGGTTATAGTCTTGGGTTTGATGCTGACCTGTCTCCTCCATGAAGCACATCGCCCTCACCCTCAATAATTTAATTGTTTGTCATTGATAAACTCTTGGAGGTGAGGGTATGTGGAGATCCATAATGTAAGCCCAACTTGTCCAATTAGAAGGCATGTTTTGATACTACTCTATTCCTAAACAAAAACGATAGTGATCTTTTTTTTTCCCTAATTATAACAGCCATACATAGTAGTAAAAAAAAAAAGAGGAAGGAATGAAAGAATAGGATGAATTTATCCTATCCAATTGATATAGGGCTATTACTTAGAAAATACGAGCGTAGAATCGCAACAGGTATTTTATAACAAGATAAAAAAAAAATGTACATATAAAGTGGAGAAGTGAAGTAGAAAAAAAAGTGGAAAAGGGGCCATTTAATTTAATTTATAATGAGATGAACACAATATTTCTTTGTTTTATCGCGCAGATAATAAGAACAAGAAACAGCTCATTCGTATGAAAGTAAACTTAAATAGGAATACAAAGACTCTCTAACAACATCTTTTTTAAAACATGGAAAAATAAATGTAATCACTTTGATAATTATCACTCTAAGTATCAAAATACCTGTCTTAAACAATGTACTTGTTATTTATAACACATTGTTTGTATTTGAGTGAATTGTGCATATTAAGCTCTATATACCCAATGTTTAAAGTAAAAATGAAAAGTCCATCTCTATAAATAAATAGTATAATAAATCCTTATAGTCTTTTCTTTTTTATCTTGAAGGTCATTTACGTATAAAAAGATTCCTATCATTCAATTGCCATATACATGATATGTACATATATAATGAAATGAAAAAGATTTATGCGTTCCCCATCCCTTTTTTTTTTTTCTCTCTCGATAATGAAATTTAATATTTCTAATTATTATTCACACTTTATTTATTTATATATTAATCCAAAGACTTGAAGATTTCATGATATATCAATCTATTCCAATCATCCACAGGACCTGGCAAACAAGTATGTAGACAATCTCGATCCGGTCTTGAATGAGCATCTCCTCTCATGTTGGATAGTGTTGATATATCAAGGAACTCGATATGTTTATTATTTCCTTCCTTGACAATAGTCTATTCACAACCCGGGCAAAAAAAAAAAGTAAGTATTTTGGTGTCCATAGATATATTTACACCTGTCTTTCATTTTGTTACCTTCCATAATGCGTCGAACTTTTCAAATAAATGCCATTCATACTCATTTTCCTGACCTGAGGGTGCCAAGGGATTCTCTTGTGGTTTTTTAAACTTTGAACAGGTGGCGTGACCGTAAGGTGTGCTTCTGATCCACACCTTTTGGTGCGACTTTATATTCGTGTTGAGATAGTCGTAAATTACTTTGATGGATTTTTCAAAGGCCGCTAATAACTCTTCTTCGGATGCATTAGGTCCCCAATGGAGATTTGGATGCCAGTGAGGTCCCTTTTTTTTTGGACGGGGTAAATGAGTTACAGAAAAGAAAAAAAAAAGATGTGTATTGATATACTTACGGTATTAATAACAATATAATTAAAATGAGGAAATGCATGGACCCTATAATAACGATACAATGGTTAAGATAAACCATTTCACCTTTTATTTTTTTTTACTTACCATGGATGATTCTCTCCACTGCCTAATACAATACCCTCCTTTTCAAACGGCTCAATTAATTTGTAGTCATCGATTCTAATTAGATAATCCGATCTCACATAGGCCAATGCAACCTGATTACTGCCCACTGGCGCTAATTGGTTTACTCTGATTTTTGAATTTCCACCATTACTGACGGTAGTGTTTGGATGTCTATTTGGAAAATGGTTTCCTAAGAGGCATCCTAAGCTCTCAAATTGTAATTGTGTGATGGAGTCTCCCACAAATAAAACGGGGTGTTCTAGTAGATGATCTGCAAGTTTTTTTGTATTCATCTTGAGTACTTTACAATTAGGTTGCCATTTATAATCCATACTATATAAACAAACACATACACACATTAATTAACATGCCTTTTTTTTTTTTGTTCAAAAAATATATATTCATTCACAACTTGCATTGATTTTGCTCTGATAATCTCATCCGGTTCATTAGAACGACGAAAGCATCGATGTGCAAACTTCTTTAGACAATGATAACCTGCCGCTTGAGCCACCCCTGTCTCTGTCAATGGGTTGATATCATTCGGTTGATATTCCCATTGTCCTTGATTATAACTCTCAATGGTACATAATGCATCATTGGATTGCTGTATGTGTTTTATTGATTCTAATACGTCTATGTTGGGAACACCGTAACTTGTGATCCAGAGTACCACACCAGATAAAAATGCAACAATGTATAAATATTTAAGTCTACTCGTTTTCGATTCTGGATTAATTTTACTATAAACAGTCATTTTTTTTTTTTATACAAAAGAAAAGAGAAAGAGAGAGATATGAATATTATTGGAATAATAAATAAATAAAAAGACAGAAAGATAACACAAAGCTAGCAAATCATATAAAATCTTTCTAAAGAAAGCCCTCAAAACCCATTTGTAGAATCCTAATATGGCTATAGCTATCACTTTACATTCCACTGTCCGCTCCACCATTTAAGCTTTTTTAGCCTCCCTCTTCCCCTTATTTAGTATTAAAAAAAAACTTGAATCTAAACGATAGAAAGGAGGTGTTACTAAAAAAAAAAAAAGAATTATAATAGCAATTAGATATTAAATTCAATGGGAAATAAAAGGGAGTTATAGATATGAGATACAATAGAACTGAGACATGTTGAACAAAAATAACAAACGTACAACCTTTTCCTTTACCACGACGATCGCAACACGAGGAAAGCAACTTTAGTCTATCCAATCAAATGGCCGTAACTGACTATAGAGTTTGATTTAAACCTCTCGTGTAATATTTCCAAGGCTTCCAAGGCTTCCCGTCTTTCCTACTCGTGGTTTCATTTCAATTTATACATATAAAAGATATATGTATTTGATCAAGTCCTGCTTGTCCCTTGTTTCTGTAGTTTTTATTTTGTCTCTTGCTATTAAGAATATGTATTTTTAATAGTCTCTAATTTTATGATTGGATGAGATTTGATCTACAGCTTCCAAAAAAAGGAGAATACGAAATTCTTTCACGTTTTATTGTATCCGTCTTTTCTTTTTTTAAGCATCTTTCTTTCATTTGAGTAATAACAGCGATACCAAGATGTTTAGAACTTATTAATTTCATATATAGTTTGCTTTTTTTTTTAAAAAAAAAAAATCTAATTTGAATGCTTTTAAAGTTCTAATTCGTTAGAACTAAAGACTTTTTAAATGAATAGGTTGCAATATCTCGTATTCCTTTTTGGATATAATATATAGAGATTGATATATGTATTTCATATACATTAGTCTTAGTTTTAAGTAGATCAAACACAAATATAATTCGTTTTTTTTTTTTTGACAAATCAATCTGAATAGAACATGGTTCATTTCTATACTCCTTTTCAAAACAATTAATGCGGTAGTACAACATCAATTCGGGGTTAAGTGTCAATTACCTAACTATATAAAAAGAGGACAACATAATGATGGGTTAAAAAGAAAAGTTTTCTTTCTTTTTAAATCTATATCTATTATTCGAAATAAATAAATAAATAAATAATATCTTTTAATAGCAATTCATCACTACGACTGCTATGTTCAATATAACACGCTAACGAATAACCAAATCTAAGAATTAGCAACCGAGGAATGGCTGTATATCGAGTGATATACATTGAATCCATGAAATAAGCATATCATAAGCAATGTATCTACCTGATTATAGTCTAAATATATATATATGCCATGACAAGCGTGTCTTTTGACAGACCAGAGAAACATAAAAGAAAGCGGGGTTCAATTATCTTTGTTGCTTCAAGACCTCCTTTAACAAAAGGGGTATCTCAAATCAAAAGACATCTTTTAGAATGTGTGTATTTTATAAAATGAGCCATCGATACAGAACATGTTATTTTTTTTAAAAAAAAAAAAGCACTGTCCACAGGTACAACTTTCCCCCGCCTATTTTATACCTTTCCATTATCAATAACAACATTAAACTAAGCAAAAGTGGGTTTTGAATGGATATCTCGTCAGTTTTATTTATTTTTACTTTTGTTAGATCTCTTCTTTTGTTTATATGTCGTTGCTGCTGCTCTGTGCGTTGGTGTATGTTGTGTTTGTATATATATCGATCTTAAAGACTATCTGAAATAGGAGACATTGACCGACGATGCTTATAATCATCCTGTCTTAAAGGTGAACGAGAGTAACGTCTTGGTGGAGGTGATCGAGGACTTTGTGATCTTCTACTATGCATTGATGGAGGGTATCTACTATTAGGTCGTGCCCACTTGTTTGGTTTTTAAATAAAGATATATAAGCAATGATAACTCGTTTTTTTTAATGTGAAACTATTTCACCTGAACATAAAGAACATAACCATTGACAGTTCTTCCATTTAACTCGGCTAATGCATCTTCTGCATCTCGACCACTTTCAAACTCTACAAACGCATATCTAAACAAAAAAAAAAAAAAAAACAAAAGAGGAGTGTTTTTAAAATGACATGAATAACGGATATATAGTCTCTCTCTTTCTTTATTTACGGTTTTGCATTGTGGTTTTTGGGAGCTGGAATGTCGAGACGAACAAGTCGGCCATATCTAACAAGTTGACGCTGCTCTTTAGTTTATTTATCTAAAAAAAAAAAACACGTTCATATTTTTATTATCTTTTTTTACCTTTCAAATTCATAACCAAGCTCCCTTGCCCGTGTTCTTGAATCAAAACCTGATACAAATAATACGGTTTTCATTTATATAGAGAGATACGATATTAAAAAGAGAGGAAAGAAATAAAAAGAGAAAAATATTTTTGATAATAATAAAAATAATACGAAAATGACATCATTGTCTTTTTTTTTTTATAAAATAAGAGTATGTAGTGATATACGTTTAATTGCAACTCAGTAGATAGAAGAAGTTATACTATTGATTTCAAGAAATTGAGAAAAATAAAGAGAACAGATAATCTATCAAATAACAAAAAAGTAGATTTTTAGTAAATGAACAGGTAACGAGATAGCACGGTTCATAACGGTAAGATTACATCACATCGAAGAACAACACGATATAAAGTAATGAAGATAGTGCACCAATATGACAGAGATGGATTCAGTAGGTATTATCATAATTTGTGGTTTTTTACACAACAACAACAACCAAGTTAGTAATGGTTTATTTATTCAGTGAGGGCATCAATACTTACGGAATCATTATCCTAATGATTAGGCTGGCGATAACCATCCAGGGGGGTTCGACTGTTTAATTGACCTAGGTGACTAAAGCAACAGACAATGGCACCAACGTAGTGTAATAGATTCATTGAGTTATTTAAAATCTAAAGCCATTCTTATCAATTTAGATGTTTTAGCTTATATGATGATTTGTTCATTTTAATAAAATGAAAACGGCTTGTACCATCTTAAATAAAGGATAAGGCAGTCTTATTGCATGGTAATTAAAGTTACTAATAAATGAGATCCGTTTAGACGCTTAAACATAAGCTCTTATGTTATCATTCATAGGTTTAGATCAAGATAAGTCTTGTTAGTCCCCTCGTCTTAGCCTCCCTTTTGACCTAATTTCTCCTCATCAGCCTTTTCTCTCCTTTTCTTCATGATTTGAAAATTTTTCTCATTTTCTTGAAAAAAAAACAGTATGTGCACTTTATTTTTTATTTTTAAATATTAGATATGCTAACTTATTGTTTCCAGCCTGCATTCAATTGCATTAATGTAAGAACAGTGTCCATTGGATACTCTGGTTTGTTATCTTCTTTATCTTGGTTATTATTCGACTCCTTATTCTCCTTATTCTCCTCTTCTCCACTATGAGAAGAGTCAGTTGCTGTATTATTAGTTGTTGTTGTATTGGATGATGATGCTTCGAGTGTAGATAAAGGAATATCAACAATGGTGGAGGGTGATGATGATGATGCTTGGTTTACATCATTCATCACTTCTTGCTTAATCTCCTCTACCTTGTTTGTTGTCTGTTGGATACCATTTGTGAGTGCCTAATGAAAAAAAAAAGAGGTTAAATAAAAGAAACATAAAAAGAAAGCGAAATGTAATCATGTCATTACCAGCATACTATTATTCAATTGTTCCAATAATTGACGCTGTAAATCCGTTGGAAAATCTAATAATTTGGCAGCCGTCGCAGTATCAATCTGTGGTAAGGGCGGATAGAAGCTGGGTAATTGACCATGACTCACCATCATGGCGGCATCCCCCCCCTCGGGTGGGACACTGAGTGCATTATTTACAATCATTTTTCTACGCTCCTTGTCCATACGCTTTTGACGTCGTTTTTCAAATTCATCTTGTACCCAGGCTTGTTTGGCTGGACTGTCTTCTGCACCGAATAGTTTGCCTGCTCTTTTATTCACACGGCATCTTAGATCATTATCTTTATCTAAATAGAATGTTGTTGTTATTAGTATATACAAGTTGTCAATTAAAAACAAGAACATACTTCTCTCTTCGTTATGAATACGCCACTTCTTTTTACGTTCTCTATTTGATGCTCTGATGCTCTCCTTCTTTGCAACATCCATTTCGGACTTGATTTGTTGGTTAGGCAAGGGATTCGCATTGGTCGCAGCAGCCACTGCAGCAGCGGCAGCAAACAGAGAATGATGAGAGATGCCATTGCTATTGACGGCAGCAAGAACAGCCTCGTGTAATTGTTGAAAAGGCTGAAAAGCGGCAGTTGATGTGGTGGGACTACTACTAGTCACTTCTGTAAGACTAGCAACAGTCTCAGAGTTGGAAGTCACAGGAGTCTCTTGTAGTTTATTAGGTGTGTCTGCCATATTTTTTTTATTTTTTTTTAAAAAAAAAGGGAATTTGGACTATCTTTTTTTTGTTGTTATTTTTGGTTTGGTAATTTGTGGTGTAGATTTTTTTATTTTTTATTTTTTTGAATCTTCTTGTTTTGTAAACGGGAATAAAAAAAAAACCACCAACCCTATGTAAGTTCGGTTAAAAGAAAAAATTTTTTTTTTTGATGGCACAATGTGTAGAAGTGGTCAGGTGACCACAGTTTTTTTTTTCCTTCTTACTCATAACATTTGATGTGTGTGTGCCATTACTTGGTTTTACTTGTTTCATTGGCTGATTTTTGAGTTCCTCCGAAAATCTAGACAAAGAAGAGGATAAAAATAGTGGCTTGTTTATTTATGTAGTCAAAATGGCATTAGAAGTGTTGTCAATGGGGTATGTGAATTCAAGACTCAAATACTTTTAACGTAGAACATTTCACCTTAAGAACACCTTTCGTTCTTATTATAGAACCTAATGTGGCTTAGTTTCGTGACCGTTTTACATCGGAGAATCATTTCTCTTTTTTTTCTGTGTATAAAGGTCGATGCAAAGTACCCAAAATATGTTTTTCTTCACCTTATATTATAAAAGTTTCGCTTTGCAAGTTTGCTGGAATACAATCGGTATAACTTTTCCTGAACGAAACAAGATAATAAGATTAGCTTAATAATACCAATCATTTCTTTATATAAATGAAAGGTTTCGCGGTTGATCGAAATTCTCTTTACTATTAGACAATAAAGAAAAATGAAAAAAAAAGTAGATGTATATACATCATATCTTTTGGGGTCTTTCTCTACGAAAGAATACAATAACATAACATATCACAAACATATATGAAAAAGGTTCTTCATCTATTTATCACTTTGTATTATTTATATACAAAGAGAGAGTAAAGGGACCCTTACTGTAAAATTGTTAAAGTGGTCACCAAGCCACTTAACAGAAAAAAAAGAGACTTATAAAATAATCCTTCTCTTTTCTAAAAACAAAACAAAAAAGGTGTAAATAGATCATATCCAGCCCAGCCAGAAATAATCGGTATATATTTTTCTATATTATTTAAATTGTGATAAAGGATCCAATTCACTAAATAAACTTGATTTAGTAAAGGAAGATGATGCTGAAGGAGAAGATGTTCCTAGAATAATAGAATTTTAGATAAATGTACAGTTTTTTTTTTTTTTTTTTTTTACCTTGTTGTCTTGCCATATTCATATTCAGTGAAGTATTTTGTGGTGATTCATTCAAAGATAACCCACGTAATGCTGCATAAGGATCTAAATCCATCAACTTTGTAGAAGAAGGAGTGCTATTTGCAGAGGGCTGTGGTGTAGGAATGGTATTCCTGGTATTAACTTAAACAAAAGTAAATACACCTTGTATATATCGATATAAAATGATATACTATACCTTTTAAGGGTTGCTGTAAAATGGTGGTTGATGAACCATTGCTCGTTGGTGAATTGGGTTGTAAAATACCACCTGAATAAGAGGCCTTTCTCATAGGCGATGGAGTAGGAACAAGTCCAACTAAATCTGCATAAATATCACTAGTTGGTGATTTATTTACTGTTGTTGGGGTATTTTTTTGAGGCGATCCAAAGGGCATAATAGGTGACAGTGCTAAAAAATAGTGTGTTTAAATGAGTTGCTTTCAAAAAAAAAAAAAAAAAAAAAGTGATATAACTGATACTTACGATTGATATTATTATTATTATTATTATTAGTAGAACTATAAAAAGATATACCAGGAGTAGGAGACTTTGGAGAAGGTATGATATCCTAAAATGCAATTGATAAATATCGAGGTATTTAATAAAGGTATGCGACCCAACACTTACATCATCCAACAGTAAATCCTCGCTCTTGTTCTTCTTCTGAGAATTCACAGTTGAAATCAGACCAATAGGCGTATTATCATCCACCCATTGCTGCTGAGTCGCGACCGGGAGACGTATCTCTACACTCTGCTTCCTCCTCTCCTGTTTTCTCGGAGACCCATCCTCACTAAACGCTTCCTTAATAGCCACCTTGATCTCTTCGGCATGACTCACCGCCCTCTTACGATCCAACCATTTCTGTTCGTAATATTTTTGTCTCATAAAATAACGCACATCACTATCTGTCTCTGGCTCAGGTGTGTTGGCATGATAGGTGCTTAGCCAGATCGCTTCGGCGACCTTGTTTCCGCCTAGATCAAGTGAAAGTAACTCAGGTCCGGAGAATTTGCTGGCTGAAATCGATTTGACCCGATGTCCTACTTCACGCCTTTGTTTTGTGTTATTTTTGTAAAAAGAATCAGATACAGTTACCACCTCCTTTCATGTATCAAAACTTACACTAGGCCAGAACAACGGGCACATACAAAGGTTTGAATACTGGCATTAACAAAGAATGGACTCTAACACACACCAAAAAAAAAAAGCAACAACTTAGCTTTTGGTAAAGATGCAGGTTTTCCTTTGTTCATGGAATGTGTTTACCTTTACTGGACAATCAAAACACTTTTTGTTTTCAGGACGACGCAAAAGCTCCTTTAACTTTCTATAAAATGGATATATGGTTAGATAGAGCTTGGAAGAGATATAAGCAATACTTGCTGGTTGTTTTGCTCTTCTTGTTTCTTTAAGGCTATGTGTGACATAAAGAATATATGTGTGTTTATGAGAAAAAGAAAAAAAGAGAGAAAGGGTGCACACGTTCCACTGTAGAAACAAACCTTACATTAGCTTTTATAAACAGCGCACCAATTGAAATTAAGTAAACTTTCTCCCATTCAACTCATGGACCCTCTTGGATCATCCAAGTAGAGACTATTTGTTTATTGTTACGTACAAAATATTTTATTTTGTTAGATACATATATATACCGAAGAAAATAAATACTTCTTATTATTATTTTTGTCTAAAAATATGTTATGTCGGTCGCACGCACCTGGTACAAAACATATATCCCCGCTAACTGGCTTATTTTATTAGCCCCAAAAGTTATATATATAGAAAAGTTGATGATTTTTTTCGCGTTATAGCAAAAACTGGTCTTTTATCGTGTTTTATGTACAAAAACCTTAAAAGTACAATGTTTGTCGCATCGTAGTTAGCTAGTTTCTATGTTTTCTGTAAACTATATATATATATATATATATATATCGTTGATTTTTCTATTATTGATTATTTTTTCTTTTTTTCGGTTCTCACATTATTTGATTATAATATCCAAATTAAATATAAAAAATATGTAGAAAATACAGAAAATATGTTTTTATTTTAATTAAGATATTTATCATTGTAGTAGTTAGCTCACATATATATTGCTACTGTACTTCTCTAGAATAAATAACTTTCCTTTCCTTTCTCTTTCTCGTATGTTTCACATGTATGGAACGAATAAATGTATATATACTTAGTGAGATAATAAATGTATTTCGTTATATAACTAGGTTATATGAGTTAGTTAATTCT
>MU622404.1:81278-92246 GCA_025399235.1 Backusella circina FSU 941
AGAATAAACTATACGTAAGTTATTTTTATAAATACCACTTCATTATTTTAAGCGATTATTTATAAATAAAAGAGATATAGATAAATAAGGCAAAAAGGGTAAAATGTTAAGGACATGTAGGTGTAGTTTTCTGCTTTTCCGTAACTTGATTCCCGTTCTTGTCAACACACCAATACCACATTTGTCCATTCTCGGGCCATTTTTGTATCTGAGTATAGTCACCATTCGAGTCACAATGAGGCACAAATTCTCCAGGCTTTGCATTCTGCTGCTGTATTCTGCATGAGCTTTGTTGACAGCTTACGCTAATCACAAGAGTAAAAAGTGTGAGTGATAATAGAGCTTTAGATAAATACATAGTTTGTTATATGATTGAAATCAAAAAGAAAAAGAAAACCTGTGTGTATTTATACTAAATGACGGGGCTGAATCATCAATTTCATTTTGAACCACTTGACATTATCGTGCATGTTTTTTTTTGTCATCACCAATCCACTGCGGTTAAAATAGCTCAATAACCTTTTTATTTCTCTTATAATTAGAAATAGGTATAGTATAAAAGGCAATATTAGTTTTAAAGTTCTAGCTTTTAGAATGCATGTCATATACGTCTCGGGTTTTTCTTTCTAAAAGTGGAGGAAGAAGATGTACTTAGCGAATCGTGGGTAGCGCAATAATCTTTCTTCATATAATACTCTTTTCTCATTTATATTCGATTTGAATAGTTAAAACCAGTATTTCTTACTAACACATCAATTTTATCCTTGCTTATTAGGAGAGATAATATAATAAAAACTCCCTCCCCAAGGAAATAGTAATAGATATACAACGCAGAGAATAAAACCTTTAAATCTAGAACAACAACAAAAGCATACTAAAAATAAAATGGCAAATTAAGTAGGCAACATTATGCAAATCGAAGATCATGTTACCCAATGGATGCATCTTTTTTTCTTTTATTAAAGATAAAACTTCGAAATAGCTAAAACGTATAACTAAGACGAATAAGCATATCACGTTGAGAATAACTATAAAACAAATCTATTTATACGTTTTTATTGCCTTTATTTTGATAATTTACTATCCTATTCAAGAATACTATATGCAAACATTTCTGAATTATACGTTTTGAAAATATAATTTTTTAAAAATAAAAAGTGGAGTTTTTTAAATCTAGAAGAAATTCTTGATAAGCAGTAAAGTTTGCCAATCACTAGTAAAAATATCTGGGATCGTATAGCATGTTCTTGGAGATGAAATATCCGTTTTTCATTTTTATTTATTTATTTTTATTTTTTAGTAATTTTGAATGAGATTTTCGACTTTGTTAGAAATGACATGCGTCTATAGCCTTTCAAAGACTTTTTTTTTTAGGTACAAATATATAACATAAAACAACTATGAACATAACCACTTGCACTACGTTTTTCACTACAAATTAAATTAGATTGATGTCAATTCAATAACCAAATCCATATCTCTTAAATACAATACAATTTCTTTATTTCCCTAAAAGTGGGATATGAGAACCTTTATTCATCGTAAAATGCATATTTGGGTGGAGTAGCGATGTTTTATCGGTCGTTTTAGACTTATTTTCACTATGAATAATGATGAATTGGAGTAGCTTTCATTTGGTATTTATACCTTAAATAGATTAAATATTATACATTATTGTTTGAATAATGCTCATAAATAATCAACATGATTAAAGGTGTATTTTAATTTTATTTTATAATGAAATATAAATATTTAACTCTATTCTACCACCTAAATCATCAAGCCAACTTTCACTTTTTGGGATATTTACGTTTTTTTTACAAATTTTTTTTTTCACCATCGCTCAGGTTTACCTCTCCAGACACCGTATAAAATGCTACAGAATCCTTATTGTACAGCATTGAGATATTAATAAAAAGAGTTAATTTTTTTATTAGAGAGAGAGATGGAGTATGTACACACCATTACGCAATCATAGCAATGACAAATCATTGTTTTTTTTTGTTTGTCAACTTTGTTCCATTTTTTTTTTTTACCCCTTCAATTGAATGATCTCATTTCACCATTTACAAAATGGATCGACACCATTCGAATTTCTATCGACTCCTTGTTTTTTGAGTATTTTTTCAGTGATTAGAAAGTAATGAAAAAGGGCTATCTTCTTTGTTTGGAGAGAAAGAGGTAAAGGACGTGCATAGTCTCGTGTCACCATAGTAATCAAGCTAACTTTTCCTTCTGTAAAAAGAAGAGGGAAGCAAAAAAAAGCCATTGGTTGCTATGATTACACAAAAAGCCAGGTTTCAGTTTTTTTTGTTTTTTATTTTCACATGGTTATTGGTATTTTGCATGAAAATAAGTTGCAAGACATAGTAATAAAAAGATATAATACCAGTGGTGATATAGACAGCTATTATAATATATGAAATAACATTTTTTATTGCTGGTAAACATATTATTTCAAGTAAAAAAAATGAAATATGATTTTTGCATGATTTATATTAATTTAAAACATCGCCAATAAGAAGAGACAGATCGACGTTATTTTATTTTGAAAAGGTACCAAAGCTTCTTTATAAGAAATAATAAAAAAAAAGGGGGGAAGTTCATCGTAACAGAATGAGTCAAATGAGCATTTATTTGAATAAAGAAAGAACAAGTGTGTTGCTTTTGAAGTAAGTACTTTACTTTGAGTAGAATCACCAACCTAACATGGTTCGAGCAATCTCGCATAGATTAATTTTTTTTTTTATATTATTATTAAATAAATAAGGTTCCTTCTATTATATTGACTAAAAACTTCACTCTTACTATACTGTGAACATAAACTCATTTATTGCACAGAGAAGAGATCTATTTCTATTTGATTAAAGAGTGTTCACTTATTAACGATATTCAGTTTGGACTACAAACTGGTTTTATTATTAAATCTCCATCGTGCAGTTATATCTCTGAGAAAAAAGACGTAAACTCTCCTCTGTATAAGAAGTGGTTATATTATTTTATGTCAAAGTGTTACCACTATGACCAAATAAGCTATTATATACACTTTTGAGAGTTTATTAATAAGGACAAGTCAAAGGTTGTTTATTTAATAATAATATAAAAAAAAAAATTAATCTATGCGAGATTGCTCGAACCATGTTAGGTTGGTGATTCTACTCAAAGTAAAGTACTTACTTCAAAAGCAACACACTTGTTCTTTCTTTATTCAAATAAATGCTCATTTGACTCATTCTGTTACGATGAACTTCCCCCCTTTTTTTTTATTATTTCTTATAAAGAAGCTTTGGTACCTTTTCAAAATAAAATAACGTCGATCTGTCTCTTCTTATTGGCGATGTTTTAAATTAATATAAATCATGCAAAAATCATATTTCATTTTTTTTACTTGAAATAATATGTTTACCAGCAATAAAAAATGTTATTTCATATATTATAATAGCTGTCTATATCACCACTGGTATTATATCTTTTTATTACTATGTCTTGCAACTTATTTTCATGCAAAATACCAATAACCATGTGAAAATAAAAAACAAAAAAAACTGAAACCTGGCTTTTTGTGTAATCATAGCAACCAATGGCTTTTTTTTGCTTCCCTCTTCTTTTTACAGAAGGAAAAGTTAGCTTGATTACTATGGTGACACGAGACTATGCACGTCCTTTACCTCTTTCTCTCCAAACAAAGAAGATAGCCCTTTTTCATTACTTTCTAATCACTGAAAAAATACTCAAAAAACAAGGAGTCGATAGAAATTCGAATGGTGTCGATCCATTTTGTAAATGGTGAAATGAGATCATTCAATTGAAGGGGTAAAAAAAAAAAATGGAACAAAGTTGACAAACAAAAAAAAACAATGATTTGTCATTGCTATGGTCACACACAAAAACACATACACTTCAACCCTTTCTTCAACAAGGAAGTTGACTTCATTTTATTACTTTCTTAATGCAGTAAAAACAAGCAAAATCTAAGGATTCCGTAGCATTTTACGCGGTGTTTGGAGAGGTAGACCGTGGCGATATTGGATTTTCAAGTGAAAGGATTCAAAAAAAAAAAAATTAAAACAACGAAAACAAGTTACAAAAATAGGAAACACGCATGAATTCACTTCTTCCTCTTTTTCTCCACTTTCCATCACTTCAAAAATGTTTGCTCAATTCTGGGATAACGTTGAATTTTTATTCTTTTATGCCATGGCCCTTTTGGGCACCTTTACTTTTTTTAATGCATTGGCAGAATATGTAACTATGCACCAAATGTAATTTACCACCTTATTTTACTCAATTCATATTTATTTGATAGGCTGTCATTGGCGTCCCCTTTTGGAAGTTTCTTCCATTTGTACCAGATCAGAACAGATCGGTTGTAATTATATATATATATACATATATTCTTCAATTAGACAAATATTAAACTGTATTGATATTTAGATTCCCACATCACAGGATGATGCTCATGTTGAAGATCTAGAGGAGACGATCTATGAGCGAGTAAGATAATAAATAATAAATATATATATCATTTTCTTGATATTAAAATGAATCTTAAAAATAGGTATTCGCATTGAGACGCTGTAGAAGCGCAGGTACTATTTTAATAATAATAATAATCATAATAATAATAATATATCTAATAAACTCATCATTCATAATATAGGAGCAGGAGGATGTGTAGGAAGTCGAGGAATTGAACTTCGTGATATTCGATTCCGTGGTTTTGTTGTGAGTATTATTATAGAACAAGAAAATATCGATTTTAAACTAATCTATATTCAACTAATCTATATTCAACTTTATTAATAATAGATCGCTGAGAATGACTTGTCTAGCGATGAGGAGGAAGACGACCCCCGCTACCCCATCATCCGAAGACCAGCGAGGTAAAAAATACTAAAGCTGTCAAAATAACCATAGCAATATACTAATATCTACATTTAGACCTAATAGAATATAAATATAGCGACTTATGTCGGGAGGGATGGTGGGCAAAAAAAAAACCATAAGAAAGTCGTAAAAAAAAAACAGAAAATATATAAAAAAAACTCGAAAAAAAACTAGAAAATATAAAAAAAAACTCGAAAAAAAAGCTACAAAAAAAAAAAACTACAAAATATATATATATATATATATGTATATCTTTCTTTCTTTCTTTTATTTATTTATTTATTTATCTCAAGGGTCGTCCTATAAAGTTGTCAATGAATCCCCCTCGCACAGAAAAAGGTAATGACTTAATACTAATGTATTGACATAAAACACCGTTTGAACAAGATGACTTACCATTGTCTCTCTTATAAAACTATTTAGCTTCCCTCACTGCCACACAGCTGCTGTTTCGTAATCCGCCCCAAGCAAAATACCTATCTCAATGTATCTGGTCTCCTCCCCCCACGAACCAGAATGACTCCGAGATGAACGGTATCAGAACAAGCAGACAGTAATAAATTGGCAGCCTTGACGGCGTTTAAAAGGTGCATATTATGATTTACAACTGGAGAGGCTTACATGTGACTACTTTTCACTTTAGAGTGATTGCAAAAAAAAAAAAAGGTAAGAGATCATAATTCTTTTTTTTTTTTCATTTTTCAATTCAAAATGTCCTCTAAAACACCCATCACCAAAGATCCCCGTTTTGCAAAGGTGCATAATGATCCCCGTTTCGTCAGACCAAAGAAGAAGGATAACAAGGTCAAAATCGACAAGCGATTCGCCTCAATGATGACCTCCAATGATTTTAGTTCAGCTCGTACGTAGATTTATTGTTCATATTTTGACTCGTGTGTATGCATTCTCACCCCCTCTTTTTATATACATAGCTCGAGTTGACAAGTATGGCCGTCGCCTGAAGCAAGACACCGCCGAAAAAGATTTGAAGCGTTTTTATCAGCTTGAATCGGACGATGAAGAAGGAGAAGAAAAGACGTTAGAAGAATTGGAAAAGGAGTTGGCAGAAGATGAAGATAACCTCCAGCTTGAGAAGTCTGACGAAGAAAAATCTGAAGAGAGCGAAGATGCGTCTTCCGAAGATGAAGTTGCATTGAGAAAGGGCTATGATCCCATGCGTGGTCGTGGCGAAATATCGTCTTCCGAATCAGACGAGTCTGATGAGTCTGAGGAAGAAAAAGAAGATGAAGAAGATGAATTGGATGAGCATGATGCTATTAGAGTAAGACTCAACGAATTTTTTTTAAAAAAAAATCAAATATCTAACATGTATAAAAAATAGGATGTGGCTGAAGGAGAAGAAACTAAAAGACTGGCCTTGGTTAATATGGATTGGGACAAAATTAAAGCTGTCGATATTCTGAAGGTGTTGAATGGATTCAAATCTGACATGAGCATTATTAAGTCTGTGACCATTTATCCCTCCGAATTTGGTAAAGAACGTATCACACAAGAAGACACAATGGGTCCCCCCAAGGAGATATTCAAGTCTGAAGCCGCTCTCGACAAGAACAGTGATGACGATGACGATGATGAGGTGACTGAAGCATCACTCATCAAGAATCAGTTGGAAGAAGGTGACGGTCAAGACTTTGACCAAGAGGCCCTTCGTAAATATCAGCTTGACCGATTGAAATATTACTATGCTGTCATTGAATGTGACACCGCCCAAACTGCAAAGCACATCTACCAGAACTGCGATAATACCGAATACGAAAGTAGTGCCAATTTCTTCGATTTGCGTTATATACCCGATGAGATGACATTTGATGATGAGCCCAAGGAGGTGGCTACTGTGGCACCCGAAGATTATACGCCTACCAAATACACCACTGATGCTTTACAACACACAAAAGTGAGCTTGACCTGGGATGAGGATGATATTGATCGTTATCAAGTGACGCGCCGTGAATTTACAAAGGATGATTTGAAGCAACTTGACTTTGATATGTATTTGGCTTCATCTAGCGACGAGGACGAGGAAGAAGATATTGATGCAGTTCGTGAAAAGTACAGAAAATTACTTGGTAGCTCTACTGATGCTTTCGATGATAAGACAAACAACGATGATGATGAAGGTGATATGGAGATTACATTTACGCCCGGTTTGAGTGAAGCTGCAGGTGCAGCCGTCAAGGGTAAGAACCAACCTGAAGAGAAGGAGGAAGAGACATCCATCGAGACCTATGTCCGTAAACAGCGCGAAAAAAGAAAGGCCAAAAAAGAAGCCAAGAAGGGCAAAGACAGTATTGTTGACAATGGTGAGGACACGGATGAGGAGATGGAGAATGATCCCTTTTTTAAGGAGGCACTCGACGAAATGGAAAATGAAGGTCTGGTATCGAAAGCAAAGGACAAGAAGAAGGCCAAGAAGCGTGCATCAAAGGAAGAGCGTGAGGAGAAGGCTCGTGAGAGAGCTGAGCTTGAACTACTTATGGATGATGATGGTAATGAAGGTTTTAACATGAAGGAGGTCTTGAAACGCGAGAAGATGGAAAAGAAGAAGAAGGGAAATAAGAAAGGAAAGAACAACCTGCCAGAAGACGACTTTGAGATTAATGTAACAGATCCCCGTTTCGCTGCTATTCAGGATTCTCATCACTTTGCCATCGATCCTACCAACCCTCAATTCAAGAAGACCAAGAGCATGAAGAAGTTAATGGACGCTAGACAATCAAAAATGAAAATTGACAAGGCGGATAATGATAATTGGAAGAAGGAAAAGAAACCGGAAAAGAAGAAGGACTCCCTTTCGCAGTTGGTGGCTTCTGTAAAGCGTAAAGGAGCATTAGACAAGTCGAAGAGTGGTAAACGCCAAAAAAACTAGCTTCATTACACACACATAATACTCTACTTTGCACATTTGTATCATTCTCTTTCAATAAATTTAAATATATATATTATTATTATTTCAAGACAAAGTCTGTTAAGTTAAATCCTTTTATTTTTTTAAAAAGAAAGAATTTGTTTGGTTTGGTTTTTTTACTTTTGGGACTTAAGAACTCTCTTGACGATCTTTTGTTCCTCAATCAAGAAAGCACGGACAATGCGGTTTCTGACGCAGAGAGCGCAACGGGAACCACCATAGGCACGGCTGACGTTCTTTTGGGTCTTGGAGACGGTGGCAAACTCACGGGGACGGAGAGCCTTGATCTATTTTAAAAATAAAAACAAAGTGTTAAAACATGAGTGCGTATGATTTGGTATAATGGCTTCAAAAACTTACACCAGCGAGAGTTTCACCGCAATCACCACAACGGGGAGCCTTGACAGGCTTCTTCTGGTAATGGTAGACGAGTCTTCCACCTATTTTCCATGTTTTTTATTATTAGCATTGATAGCACACATACATAATCAGCTAAAATCTAGGCTTACCAGGAGTCTTGACAGCTGTAACACGGTTGGAACGAGTGTTGTAAGAGCAGCGGCGTCTGTAGGTGAGACGTTGAGCCATTGTGATCTAATTCATTTTGTTTTGTTTTTTTAAAAATAAAAAAAATGTATCCATCCGTCAATATCCATCCATCTCGTATAATAGATTTTTTTCTAAAGCGATTCTTTACCTATGGTTATGGAAAAAGAAGGATCTCTTTTGTTCAAAGGAAAATGATCATAGTACAATTGCTCAAAGTCATGGATTTACTTGTCCGACTCGGATTTATTTTTTTCTCTTGCCCGGAGAGTAAGTCCGACACAATGAATTGTCTGCTTTTTAAATTGTTCTTTTGACACTGTGTGTATGTGCAATGTCGAGCTATATACAATGTATCCTTTTTAAACAGAGGATCCAGAATGCCTAAACTCTACCATGACTTGTATAGAGATATGACTCACTTTATGAGTAGAAGTGAGTCATTAAGCGTATTTATGTATTGTTTTGGGGTTTTACCAAAGCAAGCCTGTTTTGGAATGTGATTAAAAACAAACAGGGTAAACAAAAACAGAGTTTTAAAGCGTGAGAAAAGAGTGTCATAAAAGGATATTTTATCCTCAAGAACTAGTTTAAAAAACGACGAAGATGTTTTAAATATAAACACGTTATTCATTTGGATTCGTAAGATAAATATTTTTTTATTATCCTAATTTCTAGATTTAAAAAGAGCTCACCATTATATATATATACAATGGTTCTATTCACACTCGTTCATTTTTGATCCCATCCAAAAGTGTTTATATTCATGGCACAAAAGCTTTTTTGTCTTTTGGGGTTAACTGGATGTTTTGAAAAATAATCTGGGGCAAAAGGACATTACATTATGTATGAAATGCCACACTAATTCAATGATTCTGTACTTTGCTAACTCGTACCTGTAAATTCTGTAAATGTTATCATATTATAGGTGAAAAACTTAAACGATCGAGATCATACGTAAAAGGGTTTAGTTCAGGACAATAATCATTTCAAATACAAATAGTACATATATAACAATTACCAATGTATGTTTATTTAAGTGTTTTATATTTAGTTAATAAAAAAAAAAAATAGATGCCAAAATTGTTTAAAGGAAAAATATATAAAGATTATAAGAAAAAAGGAATGCATTGAGAAAGAGGGGGTAAACATGGGTAAACCTCTTTTTTTTTTTTTAGTTTCTTAGTTGGTTGCTGTAGGATAGGCAACAGCTTCTGCTGTTTGTTCAATCGTTTCCAAAGTGGTATTAGCAGTTGGGGGAACATATCCAGACTTGATCTTTGCCTGTGCAAGTTGAGTGGCCACCTGTTTGAAGTCTTCCACTGCTTCAGGAGTAATCTGATAATGGAGTGCAATACGAGTGCTTGTTCCTGGGCCAGAGAAGATGAGAATATTCTTTTCTTTGAGTGCTTCTGCCAACTCGACAACACTGATACCGGTATGGTGAGTATCAATGAAGATAAGATTGGTCTCGCAAGGTAGAACAAGTCTCATACCCAAGGAAACAAGGTGGTTGGCAAGATCACGAGCAAGCTTGTGTGTGGCGGGCATGGTAGGAACAATAGTATCAATACAGTGACGGGCAAGAGCAGCCAACATACCAGCTTGACGCCATCCACCACCCATCATTTTACGAATATGGCGGGCACGGGTGATCAGTTCCTTGGATCCAACCAACATGGATCCAATGGGTGCACCGACACCCTTTGATAGACAGACGGAGACAGTGTCAAAATATTTACCATATTCAGAGAGTGGGACACCGGTCTCTTGACTAGCGTTCCAGAGACGAGCACCATCAATATGCATCTTGATACCATTGGCACGGGCAAGATCATGAATTTTACGAATTTCTTCAATAGGCATGATAGTTCCGTTAAGTGTGTTTTCAAGAGAAATAACTAATGTAAAAAAAAAAAGAAAAAAGTTGAATTTATGAGTTGCTGGTTATTTCAAAATAAAACAGGATCTTCTTACTTACCCTTTGTAATAGCACCACACAAGCCATCTCTGTTAATACGACCTTCTACCTCTTC
The DNA here is from genome assembly GCA_025399235.1 of Backusella circina FSU 941. NCBI lineage: Eukaryota > Fungi > Mucoromycota > Mucoromycetes > Mucorales > Backusellaceae > Backusella > Backusella circina. The sequence continues at coordinate 91,674 of MU622404.1, forward strand.
TGCGGTCATATATGTACCCTTGGCAACAACTGGAACGACATTAGCTTGAGAGTGATAGGCAATACCTCCACATTCATAGTTGAATACATGAGAACGAGAATCACACAATACGGAATGGGGAGGCTGAAACAAGAGGCAACGTAACCCCAATTGGTTAGACATGGTGCCGCTCACACAGAAGAGAGCAGCTTCATGTCCTAATAAACGAGCGACATGGTCTTCTAGGATTTTACTATCATCATCCGTCTATATAGAGTACACATTGTTTTTGAATTAATTTACACATCATTGATAATACTAATAATAAAAATTCTTCATCTACAAATTACTTTACCTGATAGACATCATCTCCACGGGAAGCGGCCTTCATAATATCAAACATTTCATCTGATGGAATGGTAGCAGTGTCACTGACCATATCATAAACAAAAGGCTTATCTGAATGTGCTGGTGTTCTAAGAGGGGACATTTTTTTTATTTTATTTTTACTGTTAGGAGAATGAGAGAAAAGAAGAAGGGAAGCAGCGGGGATTAGTAGGGTATAAATAGTTTTTTTTTTTTTTTTTTTTTAAA
>MU622405.1:0-35716 GCA_025399235.1 Backusella circina FSU 941
TTCCGCCGCGAAACCTTCGTCATATCCCTCATCAAGCATACTTTAGCTACTTTATGTCGTTAATATCAAGAGAGTCTGTCTTGAAGCGCCAACAACGATTTGGTCTTCCAATTATATATTCAAAAGAGAGCAATGGTTTATATGTGGTAAATTATACAAACATTCGATTTTAGTAAAAGTGGAGATTAATCTTTTCCTTTTTTATTTTATATAAATAAAGAGACCTGAAAGGTTTGGCTGGGAGATTCAGGTAACCAACCCTGTAGCAGTAAAACGAGTTTTTCTAAAGCAAGGTAATTCATAATGAAAAAAGCGGAGAAGTCTATAATTTAAGATGATTTCCTTCCTCTATCTTTTAGATCTCTTCCCCAAATTTACTGGAGAAATGATTACAAAATCCTCTCTGGGATACAGATTTGCAGCTCGTCCAAATATAGCCTTGCTTAATGGAGAACATTGAAAGTCCCAAAGAAAGATCGCTAACCCAGCGTTCCATCGATCAATGCCAGTCCATTTATTCGGCAAATTGGCCCAGGAATTATTTGAAGAGATGGATAAAATGGAACCAAGAGTAGAAATCACTGATTTAATGGCACGTTGGACTCTTGATGCTATTGGAAAGGCAGGCTTTGGTAAATATATAGATGTATCGTTATACACATGAAAAAAATTATAGTTTATATACTAATACACTTACCTTACACTCTTATTTCCTCCTCGTATAACTCCAGACTTTGATTTCCATGCTATTTCTGATAGAGACAATGAATGGGTACGCCGATATAACTCTATCATGGGGGGGGGGAATTATAGACCCATTTTTTTTTATGTTCCCAATGCTCGAATCGCATTTTCTTTGGTTGTTCCCTAAAAGAAGAAGGCTTCACAGAGAACTTGATCAATTCCTTGATATGATGAGAAATATTATTGAAGCTAAACGTCAAAAAATTGAGAATGACCTAACTCAGAATGATACCTGGTCAGAAAATGAAAAAGATCTACTTACTTTGATGCTAGAAAGCGAGTACAAAGGTGAAGGCAAAATGACAAATGAAGAATTAGAAGTAATATATATATATATATATATATATATATATATATATATACGTGTGTGTGTTTGCTTTTTCAAGCCTAAATGTATATAAATAAAACTAATTGTTCCTAATGATAACCAATTTATATTTAGAGTAATCTTTGTCTTTTTTTTTTATTGCTGGACATGATACTACAGCCAATACACTCTCATTTGCTATATACTATTTGGCAAAATATCCAAAAATTCAGCAACGTGCAAGAGAAGAGGCTAAATCTATTCTTGGTGACCGCCCTGAAAATGTAATTCCGAGGACACAAAAAAAATGGATTATATCAACCAGATTATCAAAGAGGTATAGTTATCGTTTTAAAATCAAGTATTTTTTTTTGTCCTTTGTTAACTTCTTTCTGTCTTCCTCTCTCAAAAATATTGTGTAAAAAAAAAAAAAAAAAAAAAAGACACTTCGAATCAATGGCCCTTCGAGCAATGTTGTAACCAGAGTTGCTTCTGAAGATTGTGAACTTCCAGGAACGTTTATTCCTAAGGGGGCTCATCTTACAGTAAATGTCTTCGACACTCATCACAGTGAAAAGAATTGGTCAGACCCTCTCAGATTTGATCCTGATCGCTTTTCCCCAAATGGTGAAGGCTCACGTACTTCTGGTCAAGGAATGCATTGGGTACCCTTTGGTAACGGAACAAGACAATGTATTGGTATGAACTTTAGTTTGAATGAACAAAGATTAATGCTTGCTATGCTCTGTAAGTATATTTTAAATTACTGTACCTTCAATTTTTTTTTTCTTATTATGATTTTGCATATTAACCCTTTATTTATAGTGAGAAAATATACATGGACTTTACCAGAAGATTCTGTCCATATGGACGATGTCATAACTACAGGAATTATGGTTATTGGTCCCACACCTATGGACATTGTTTTCACTAAAAATTTTTAATCTCTCATTGAAATAAGCAATGACTTTCTAGCCTTGAATAAAGAGAAATTCTTAACCATGATAGCTCGTAAAATACAGCTTTTTCTTTCCTATTTGATGCACTTCAGTAATACCGACGGTCATTAGCTTTGTACCCCTCTTTATACATACACAGGGATATTCTTCTTCTAGAAGTGTATCGAATGCATATCTTTTTCTTTTTTTTTTACAACGAGTAGAAACTTTGAAAACTCTATACCATAAAGCTATCGGTTTTACGCGCTTTATTGTATTCTTGACTACAATTATCCATACTTGAAAAAAAAAAGAGATTTTTTATTCACCATTACAATCTTGGCCTATATTTGAACATTACCTTATATATATACCCTGTTCTTCAAAATTACAAGATTTGGTTCTTGCTACTTGATGATTTTTCTTACTATTTGTTCACTTACTGAAATCTACTTCTTATTATATGGTACAACTGTCTGTTCTCAATTATTCCCCTGATTGTTCTCAAAATAGTTTATCTTTTTTTCTCATTAATTTATAATTTCTTATCAATTTCTTGAAATAAACGGTATTTAGATTTTATAAGATATTGAGATATTTGGTTTATCCATCTAGAAGTCGCTTGCTCGACTATGTTTTTTTTATAGAAATACTTTGCTAAGTATCTTGGCATTTGCAAGTTCAATCTGGAGAAACGGAGCTCAAAATTTCATTTTGATGCTATGCTTGCTTCCCCTTTTTGTTTTTTATCAAAGAACAGGTGCTTGGGTAGTAGGAGTATCAGATGTAAAATAAAAAGATATCTTGTATTCTTAATTTTTGAATTAGTTAAAAAAAAACCCTTTACTGTGTATTGCAAAAAGAACAAAGTATTGATGGCTTTCCAAGGGCAACTTCATTAAGTAAAAAATAACCGAAAACCAATATGTTAAAAATAGAAAACATCATGACTCGAAATAATCCACAAGTTTGGTTATGTTTCACGAGGCATGAAAAAATGACGTTAAGTAATAAAAGGAGCCGATTGGAGGATAAATAGTTATGCCTTTGCTTATTTATATTTAATTGGACCTCACCATCATAAGGGGCAGACTTTGTTTCCGGGATATATTTTCTAAATTTGTATACATTCGTAAGCAAACAAAGTTTAATAAAACTTTGACTACACAAAAAGTATATTTTATATGATGCTTAAAAATGGAGTAGTATTATCAACTGGCGTAATAAAGGTAATTACGGTGAGAAAACGAGGATTTTAGACAGATATTCATTTGTTCTACGCATATTCTGTTTTCAACTGAAACTTGAATAGGAAAACGGATAGAATAAAGTGATAAACTGAGTTTTAAATTAATTATATATAAATACGACCCACTTGAACAAAACAAAAGAGAAATACATCAACAATTAAAAAGCTTATAGTACATATAAATATTAAATCTAAACATAAAAATGACATCGTTACAAAAATCTTTCATGGAAATTCCATTAAAAAACTTGACAGAAATCTATAATAAAGAAGTAGTCCCTCGACTTACAAAAAAAAACAAAGTGATCGCTATCAGTGCTGCTATTATACTCATGGTTGCATACAAGCTCAACAGTATATTAAGACCTCCTAGACAACTTCGTCATATTCCTCATCAAGGTTATTTCAGCTTCTTAACGTCCTTATTTAAAGAAGACTCCATCCTTAAGCGTTCACAGCGTTATGCACTACCACAAATTAACTCTAAAGAGAGTAACGGATTGTATCTGGTAATTATATATACATGTATAGAAAGAAATCAAAAAGAAAAGTGGTATTAATGGAAGTAAATACAAAATAATAGAGATCCGGAAGATTTGGTTGGGAAGTGCAAATTACGAACCCGGAAGCGGTGAAGCGTGTATTTCTTAAACAAGGTAAATAAGACAAATTCGATACTGTGTCACTATATTGCATTACTTATCTCTTATAATTATTAGATCTATATCCTAAAAATGTGTCTGGAAAGAAGTTTAGTACTTCTCTAGGATACAAATTTGTCGGTCGTCCAAATATTGCCTTGCTTAATGGTGAACACTGGAAAACTCAGAGAAAAATCGCAAATCCTGCATTCCATCGTTCTATGCCCGTACACATGTTTGGTAAACTAACTCAGGATCTATTTGGCGAAATGGAAAAGATGGAAACAACAGTTGAAGTTACCGATTTGATGGAAAGATGGACCCTCGAAGCGATTGGAAAAGCGGGTTTCGACTTTGACTTTAATGCAATCAAAGATAGAGACAACGACTGGGTAAGAATATACAACAATATTAAGAATGGTATTGCAGATCCACTATTCTTCATGTTCCCTATACTGGAGGCAAATTTCCTATTTATGTTTCCTAAGCGTAAACAGCTCCATAAGGACTTGGAACAGTTCCTTGGCATGATGAGAAGTATCATTGAAGATAAGCGTAGAAAGATTGAAAGTGGAGAAAACCAAAATGAAAACTTGGAAGAGAATGAAAAGGATTTACTTACTTTGATGCTGGAAAGTGAAATGAAGGGAGAAGGAAAAATGACAAATGAGGAATTAGAGGTAAGAAATAGTGAAAGTAAGGAGGGTTATGAAATATAGAAGAATATTTATACGCCATCAATTTTATTTTACCTTTAATTAGGCCAACCTTTGTGTCTTTTTCTTGGCCGGTCACGATACTACAGCCAATGCATTGTCCTTCGCAATTTATTATTTGGCTGAGAATCCCGAAATTCAGCAGCGTGCAAGAGAGGAGGCCATTTCCATCCTTGGTGATAATCATGAAGATAACCTCCCTACAGTAGAAGACACAAAACAAATGGAATACATAAATCAAATAATGAAGGAGGTAATTAATATGATATAATAAAATGGGAATCGGCAAAAAGAACATTTGTATCTGATATCAATCTATTAATATTGTAGACTCTTCGTATCAATGGTCCAGCATCAACTGTCGTTACTAGAGTTTCTACTGAAGATAGTGAGCTTGCTGGCTCATTCATCCCGAAAGGAACGCTTTTGAATATCAACATATTTGAAACAATGCACTCAGAAAAGAACTGGTCTGATCCTCTTAAGTTTGATCCTGATCGCTTTGCCACCGATAGAGATGAAAAGCAAGCTTCAGTTCAAGGAAGTAATTGGGTTCCATTTGGTGGTGGAGCAAGACAGTGTATTGGAATGAACTTTAGTTTGAATGAACAAAGAGTGATGCTCTCAATGCTCTGTAAGTATTCCTATAACTACATATTATGCTTAAAATTTCATGATAGACTATCTAACTCATTTTTTAGTGAAAAAATTCACTTGGAAATTACCTAAAGATTCTATTCACATTGACGGTGTAAAGACTTCCGGAATTGGTGTAATCGGACCAAAAGATTTGAAAGTCGAGTTCATTAAAAATTATTAGCATATGTATATATATATTTATTTATTCTCTTTTGTGTTATAATAAACTTATTTTATTTATATTTTTAAAAAAGATCATGTACAATCTTTGTTTTAAATAAAAATATCGCTCTAATATTTATACTTAAAGTCTAATTAACTGGTCGGATTTTATTTGATCTTTAGATATGCATAGGTATAGGAAAGAGGAGAAGAATTGAAAAAAAAGAATGTGGAAAGTTCAGTGAGGGAACTTTAAAATTACTTTTCAAACATTTGGAATATATCAGAGATGGTAATTATTTAATAGAGTGAGATGGGATATTGGTGTAAATCAACTAATTACGGAAGTTTAATTTACAGAGCTCTTCTAATGCTGTTGAGGAGCTCAAAATATGAAATGTTAAGGTCGCACTTAAACGATCAGGACGACACAAGCTACACCAAATTAAAACAATCTAGATCTTCTATTGAAATATGAGCACGAGTAGATTCAACTCCATTTACAGCCTTTTATATATATAGAAAACCATAATTGTATTTATTTAGAAAAATAATACGGATCTTATAAATGCTATGTCTTAGTATTAAAATATCAGCGACACCGATGTAAATGTCAAAAATCAATGGTAAAAGTAAATCCAAAAACTGGGATCGGAAATACCAATCTCGAGGAATAAATAAATAGTTAGATCTAATTGAAATCATTGGTATTAAACAATGGATGAAATATATAGCCATAGGTGTTACTGAAAATCGAGTGTCATTCCTTTGTAGGTTAACCTAATTTCTCCAGCGCTTGTTTTAAGTATCTCGTGTAGAAACTTAAAGTGCAATAAAGATAAAAAGTTATATAGATGTTTACCTAGCTGAGCAATCGAATATATGACTTGTAATACTTCAAGATGTACAAATACTTCGAGAAAGTATCACTTAGAATGTCATACCAAAAAAATATTTTTGCCTAAAAGATAAGCACATGAAAACCTGTATATTTTTGACTAGGGAGGGAAACTGATTTCCTAAGCGAATTTGCGCGTTTTTTTTTTACCTATTAAAGTTTGTAAATATAAAAAAAACTCGATTCGTAAAAGCTGGTAGAATGCGCAATTTTATTTGCGAAATATAGTAATAGCAACCATATATAAACTTATAATGTCATGTTTTTTCTTATTTCATAATCGAGAGAAAAACAACAACTATCTCCGCAAATAATTCAGCCATTGCAAAATAATTTCTAGTGATACTATTGATATTAAAAAGATATCGCCATATTTAGTGAATTGAATTTTATTTTCATTACGATGCGTGCACCTATAAATGTCAAACGAAATGATTTAACCGGCGGATATTTGGGGAAAGAGACGCCTTAGCTCATCAAAGTTTATTTGTGTCATTCTTCACGCTTGCCTTTTAATTGTTAAAACTGTAATGAAAACGATCCGCGATCTCGTAGGTTGGCTTACTCTTTTAGCTTACTGATACATTAACAACTCTACTACTTATTTCATTGAATAAATTTATTTGTTTCGTAAAATAAAGGAAATATCATAGCATCAAGTTATACTTGTATTGTAAATCACACAAAATTAAATTAAATACTAAACGAGGGCTGAATGGTATATCCGATTTTATTTATGCAGAATAAAAATATTGACTTTTTTCCCAAGGTAACCCATTAGTTAAGATAGCCTTGCTTTTGTTTACTTATTAAATGTTCATGTGTCGAATGATAAACAAACTTAAAGTGTGTCATGACAAAATAATGAAGGACAAGGAAGGGGGTTTATGTTAAAAAAGTATATTAGTCTATATATATAATTTTCTATATAAGAGTATATTTCTAAAATGCAATATCTAAAGAAATGAATTGCTATAGACGTAATTACATCTGTACCTGATCATTAGCCATTTTCAGCGGCGATTCAAAGAAAAAAATACATATAAATGACCAAATTCCCCAACTTTAGAGGAAATCCCAGACCCTTACACTATTGCACTATGGAAACTTTACAGCTTTCTTTTCTAGAAGTGCCATTAAAAAAATTGATAGAACTCTATAAAAATGATGTTGTCCCTCAATTGACAAAGAAAAACAAAGTTATCGCTATTGGCACAGCCATTTTGTTGGTGGTCTCCTACAAGATCAACACGATAATAAGACCCCCTCGTAACCTTCGACATATTCCTCATCAGAGTTATTTTAGCTTTATATCCTCTATATTATCAAAAGAAACTATTCTTGAGCGATCACAACGTTACGGTTTGCCACATATTAATTCCGAGGAGAGTAACGGCATTTACTTGGTATGATTACTTTTTTTTATCCCAGAAAAATAATAATAATAGAGCCAACTGTTCATAGAGGACTGGACGATTTGGCTGGGAGGTACAAGTTACAAATCCGGAAGCAGTGAAGCGTGTATTTCTTAAACATGGTATAGTTATAATCGAGCTAATTTTCTTATAAACTTTCATTTACATTTTTCTTCAAAATAGAAAAATTTCCAAAACTCGCACAAAATAAGTTGTATAAAAATTCTTTACACTACAAGTTTGTTGGCCGTCCTAACATTGTCATGTTAAGTGGGGATCATTGGAGAGATCAAAGAAAAATAGCCAACCCAGCATTCAATCGTTCTATGCCTGTCGAAATGTTTGGTAAATTAACTCAGCAATTATTTTCAGAAATGGAAAACATGGGACCAAGAGTAGACTTTCTTGATTTGATGGAAAGATGGACTCTTGAAGCCATCGGAAAAGCCGGCTTTGGTATGTCAAAATATTGCGAAATACCTATTTACCTGTGCTAATTTGTGTGTAGATTTTCAATTTAATGCAATTACTGACAAGAACAATGAATGGGTTAACACATACAATACTATTAGCCATGGTGTCGTAGATCCTCTCTTTTTTATCTTCCCTGCCTTAGAGGCATATTTTCTCTTTATGTTCCCAAAAAGAAAACAGATTCATGATGAACTCAAAAAATTCCAAGGCATGATTAGAGGTATCATTGAAGAAAAGCGTAGAAAAATCAAAAGCGGAGAAAATCGAAATGCTGTTTTACAAGAAAACGAAAAAGACTTGCTTACTTTAATGTTGGAGAGCGAAATGAAAGGAGAAGGGAAAATGACAGATGACGAATTGGAGGTAGAAATATAATAATAATAATAATAATAATAATAATAATAATAATAATAATAATAATAATAATAATAATAAAAAAGTACTTACTTTCTTATCAAATTTATATATTATAGGCAAATATTTGTGTTTTTTTCTTGGCAGGTCATGATACTACAGCCAGTGCATTGGCATCTGCCATTTGCTTCTTGGCACAAAACCCAGATATTCAGCAACGTGCAAGAGAAGAAGCCATTTCTATTCTTGGTGATAAACCTGAAGATATTCTCCCCACTATAGAAGACACTAAGAAAATGATATATATCAACCAAATAATGAAAGAGGTATTTGTTTAGATATAAACTTTAATTTGAAGACATTCTTATTAACAATCTTCTATATCTTTTAAAAAATAGACACTTCGAATCTGTGGTCCCGCATCTACCATTATTTCGAGAGGTGCAGTTGAAGATTGTGAGCTTGCTGGTACATTTATTCCTAAGGGAACCCGTTTAGCGGTGAATTTATTCGAAACTATGCACTCTGAAAAGAATTGGACTGACCCTCTTAAGTTTGATCCTGATCGTTTTGCCCCTGATAATCAGAAAACTGATGCAGTTGGTAAAGGAATGAATTATGTTCCATTTGGTAACGGTGCACGACAATGTATCGGTATGAATTTCAGTTTAAATGAACAACGAGTTATGCTTTCTATGTTATGTAAGTTTAAAATGAAAGATTGTCATTTGAAATTACATATTGCTGATTATCTATACACTTAAATAGTGAGAAAGTTCACTTGGACTTTACCAGATGACTCCATTCATAAAGATGGTTTAAAGGCTACTGGCCAAAACGTAATTGGACCAAAGAATCTATATGTTGAATTTATCAGAATATATTGATACAATACTTTGATTAATAAACTTAGCTATTTTCGCTTTCTTTTTTGTTCAGTTTTTTTTTTTTTTTTTTTTTTTTTTTTTTTTTTTTTTTTTTTTTTTTTTCACTTAATGTAAGAGTGACTTGTACATTTTCTTGATTGGAGAACTATTTTAAATTCCTTGTTCTGTTGTTGTTTTAGTTACAGTCGATTTGACAAACAAGTCATTTCCCTTCACTATACTCCTCATTTAAACATCCAAGCTACCAGTCTATGTCTAAGTGTAGTTCTTGTTTTTCCAGTTGTTGAACAAGCCAAGGAATTGTATATATAGTCATGTCCATCTTCGACTTCATATAAGAGACCTCCGCAAATGACACGTAAACATTATGAGTCAGATACTTTATACTCAGTGAATTCATACGTTTGAAAGTCATAAGTCAAATATCTACCAATTTGCTTCTATATATGAATTCTTCTTAGTATGGGAAGAGACTTGTTTTTTTGGTCCAACACTTATATAATTGTTTTGCACTGTTGTACTTTATTGTAAGTTCTAAAGTTATTATTACGGGTGTTATTATCTAAATGGCATCCACATATTTGTAATCATAATTGCTTGGTGAACGATTGGATGTACAGTAGTTCAGAAGTTTGGTTTTTGTTGATTTATCGTCAGCTTTGCTCCGAGAGGAGTAAAGTCTGGCTGTTCTAATTTTAATATATTGCCAGGGACAATGGGTTTACAGTTTGATAGGGGTTGTTATATGCATGATTGAACAGAGGGTCAAAGTGATAGTAATAGAAAGTGGACAGAGTGTAGAAAGTATGTTAATAAAAAACCTTGATCTTGGATCGAAGGAAAAGACATATCAGTAAGTTTGTAAGTTAGCAGCTATGACTTTGAAGGAGTTCGTTTGACGATAACTATAGATATGGAGTATATTTATAGTCATGTCTTGGAGTTGCGTTGGTATTTCTTTTGTGTATTTTTAATTTAATAAATATAATAAGAGGTAGAGTAAACTGAGATGGAGGAAGAATCAAAAATTGGACCCATGAATGTACAATAGAGTCTGGATTCTGGGAACTTTTTTTGTAAAAAAGATACGTGAAAGCTTATAGTATCTAAATCTGATATCCTGATATTCACTGTACTTTCTGCTATCGAGATTCAATGACATATGTATTAATATTTTTCCAGTTTAGTGCAAGTCTGTTCATATTTACAGTATTTGAAGGTATGACATATGAGTAAAGAGGTTTTTTTTCATTTTTAAAGAACAGCAAAAAGTAATAAACAAAAAAGAAATAATGAAAAATCAAGGTTCACTCTCTTCTATCATCAACATAAGCAAAACAATTACAATTTCACATATATTTATTAGGAATTGTGCTCATTTTATCTAAAACTTATTTCTAATCACTAAATATTGTTGAATTGACTTTGGCTATGTACTCATCAAAGTAGAAATTGGCTGGGAAAAAAAAACCCCCCTTATTATTGCCAATAAATGATGATTTTTCCAAATACAGTTGAACAAATTCATTTTTTGAGATTGAAACATTATAATGCATACAGGTAAGCGCAGTTCGGTTAAATAATGTTTCTAAAGTATATGATAGCAGTGGATTGATTTTTTTTTTAGTTAAAAGTAAATGACGCTATATTCACTTCATATGCATTGTACATAAAATTAATACCGTCCAAACATAAAATATCTTAATATTGCTAGCATTTCCTTCTTCGACTATAAAAACTAAACTGTATCTTTCATGAGTATTGGTATAAAAGTAATAAAGGAGATAATCCATATCTGCGGCATCTTCCTTCAAGAAAATGAGAGTAAACAAACAAACCTTGGCACTCCTTAGCATTTAAAAGAAATGTACCGGTCTTAATATGCAAGAGAAATGTTTGACCGGTGCTTCTCAGATTTTAATTGGATTATGCTTTAGCAGAATGAGATCAGCCAATCATTTAGCCTTTAGGGACGGTGATCCGGATGTTTCTTTCGGGGAAAATATCTAATAATAATAAATAAATTAATAACAGGGAAACAAGGAATAAACTGAATACTATTAAGAACAAATGATCAGACTATATTTCATAAATATACTAGTTTTCAAAGCAGCTAATAGAGGATCGAATGATATAACTGTGAGTTGAACTGTGCTAAGCTAATCCAGTGTTCTGGATTGTGGCTAGCAACTGCGTTTCAAAAAAGATTTTTAATATAAATACAACTCAAAATATATCTTTTTTTTTTTCTTTTTTTTTACACGTTCCTTACATTTTTTTCACATTATGGAAATCATACAGCACACCCTAGAAAACCCTATACTTAAAAACCTTACAAATGTATACACTAATGAAATTGTTCCTCGGTTAACCAAAAGAAACAAGGTGATCGCTATCAGTGCCGCCATTTTCTTAATGGTCTCCTACAAGATCAATAACGTTATACGACCACCTCGTAAACTCCGTCATATTCCCCATATGGGTTACTTTGATTTTCTATCGACTTTTCTCAAAAGAGAGCATATGCTCCAGCGTTCGCAACGCTTTGCCTTGCCAATGGTTGACTCTGAGATCAGCAATGGTCTTTATTTGGTAAGATGCATAAAATCTCTTCACAGAATTAAAGTGTACTAATCAATAGCTACAATAGCGACCAGGGAGACTTGGCTGGGAAATACATATCACAAACCCGGACGCTATCAAGCGTGTGCTACTGAAACATGGTAAACTGTGTTACATTTCCATTTTAAATGCCATATTAACATGTTAAAATATAATATAGAACAATTTCCAAAAGTTGTCCAACCAAAGGTAAACCACTCGTCCTTATTATACAAATTTATCGGTCAACCAAATATCGTGAATTTAAACGGTGATCACTGGAGAGACCAAAGAAAGATTGCAAACCCAGCATTCCATCGCTCTATGCCTATTGAAATGTTTGGCAAGTTGACTCAAAAGCTATTTGGAGTAATGGATGGCATGGGAAAGACAGTTGATGTTCTTGACTTGATGGAAAGATGGACTCTAGATGCTATTGGAAAGGCAGGCTTTGGTAAGTGTTTTAAAATTTCATTCATTTCATATACGTTTCTCATTCATAAACGTATCTTTAGATTTTGATTTCAATGCAATTGGTGATAGAGATAATGAGTGGGTTAAAGCATACAATGCTGTTAACAAAGGTATCATTGATCCCCTTTTTTTCATATTCCCTGTCCTAGAGGCACATTTCCTCTTTATGTTTCCAAAAAGACGACAAATTCATCAGGATTTGATCAAATTCCAAAATATGCTCAGAGGTGTCATTGAAGACAAGCGTAGAAAGATTGAGAGCGGACAAAACCAAAATGAAAACTTGGATGAGAGTGAAAAAGACTTGCTTACTTTGATGTTGGAGAGCGAAATGAAAGGAGAAGGGAAAATGACAGATGCCGAGTTGGAGGTAAAAATATAATAATAATAAAAACCACCTACTTTTTTATTAAATTCATCTATTATAGGCAAATATCTCTATCTTCTTCGTTGCAGGTCACGATACCACAGCCAATGCATTGTCGTCTGCCATTTGCTTTTTGGCACAAAACCCAGATATTCAGCAACGTGCAAGAGAAGAAGCTATTTCTATTCTTGGCGATGAGCCTGAAGATATTCTCCCCACTGTAGAAGAAACAAAAAGAATGACATTTATCAACCAAATTATGAAAGAGGTACAGATACATTTTACTCTATTATATATACATATATATATATATTAAATCTCTGTTCACAATAATCTAGACATTACGACTTAATGGTCCTGCAGCTAATATTGTTAGCAGAGTTGCCAAAGAAGATTGTGAACTCGCAGGTACATTTGTTCCTAAAGGAAGTAAAGTTACTGTCAACTTGTTTGAAACAATGCACTCTGAAAAGAACTGGAAAAACGCCTTAAAGTTTGACCCTGACCGTTTTGCTGCCGATGGAGATGGTGCTCAAGTATCTGGTAAAGGTATGGCTTGGGTTCCTTTCGGTAATGGAGCAAGACAATGTATCGGTATGAACTTTAGTTTAGCTGAACAGCGAGTCATGCTATCTATGTTATGTAAGTATATATATACACCTTACTTCATATATGTAAAATACTAATTTTTATCTATAGTAAGAAAATTCACATGGGTATTACCCGAGGATTCCATTCATAAAGATGGCTTGAAAGCTAACGGAATTGCTGTTATCGGACCAAAAGATTTAGATGTTGAATTCACCAAGAGATATTAATTTGTTTTCAGTTTATCTTCCTTTCCCTATCACTCGTTTTTAATATTTATTTAATAAATTATGATATTTTTACATGCTTAAATTCAAAATAAAATAGACTTGTTCTTTAACTAAAATTCATATGGTGTACAGCACCTTAAATCGCCATGTTTTTTCTATTTCTGTGTGTAAAAAACAAAACAAAAATGACAATCTTTCACTCGGTTTATTTACATGTCATTTTTATTTATCACATATTATTGAAAATAAAATAACAGTTTTAATAATCATATCAAAACAAAACAAGTGCAAAATATTTATACATTTATTCAAGAGCGAGTGCGTTTTTTTTTTTATTAATAATATTACTATTCAATTAGCGGCGGGATCGTTTTGGACTACGACTACGGTCAGGACTACGGCTAGGAGAGCTGCTATAATAGCGACGGCGACGTACAGGACTACGACTACGACTAGGGCTACGACTTACAGGGCTACGGTTGCGGCGTACCGGACTACGACTTACTGAATCTCGATGGTCACGTACAGGGCTACGATTATCGCGACTACGACGAACGGGACTTTGACTTATCGAGGAGCGGCGACGACGCTCTGGGCTAGGACTTGGACTGCGACTTGGGCTATCACGACGACGACGTGCTGGTGGACTGGGACTATTTCGACGACGACGTACTGGTGGGCTGGGACTATCGCGACGACGACGTACTGGTGGGCTGGGACTATCGCGACGACGACGTACTGGTGGACTGCGGCTATCGCGACGACGACGTACTGGTGGACTGCGACTATCGCGGTTGCGACGTACTGGGCTACGACGTTGGCGACGATTGCTTTCGCGAGAGCTATAAGATGAATAACTACTACCACTGTCTGATCTACTACTATCGCTTTCGCTTCCACTATCACTCTCGCTTCCACTGCTACTATCACTATCACTGTCGCTATCGCTGTCACTATCTGAACCTGAGTCTGACGAATCATCACTGTCGCCTTCACCCCGTTTCATAATTTGTTGAGGGGCAGTTCTTAACCATTCACGTAAATCTTCTGTGAGCGCACCCAAGCCAATACTTGTCCAATAGTTGATTGCGAAACGTGTATTTTTTGGGTTGTCCTTTGGAAACATACCTGACAAGCTTTCCATTAAATAAGGGTCCAGCAAACGTTCCTTGAGTGTTTTGAGGCCCAAGAATTCATTAATTTCTTGGAACAAAATTTTTACAAAAATACGAGAAGCTGACGTGGTCTCCTCTTCGGTTAAGCGAACCATTTGGAAACAAGTCCAAGGTAGTGAGTCTGTGTTGAATAAATGGGCAAATAATTTACCAATATTACGCAAACGGTTAGTCTCGTAACGATGGATGGTATCGTATACTTCTTGAAAGCAGTCAATGAACTTTTCTACCCAAACACGATTCAATTTACAGAATCGCTCAGCCATTAAACCATAGTATTTGAGATAAGTACGTTCTTGGGAACAACACTCAATGATCATGTTACATAACTCAATCTAAAATATTAATATATATTAATACGCCATGAATTAATGGCAGCACTACTAATACTACTTACCTCATGTCCTTCCGGGATATCTAATTTCATCAATTTATGACACGCTTCTTCAAAGTTTACACTAGACATGACAGTTAAATAAATTTTACGACGAAGTTCGATAATATCTGCATTTGTTTGGTCCATAATTTCCATCTGCTTCTCATCCTCGTCTTCATCCTCAGAACTATCCTCATCGCTCGATCCTTCCTCACTTCCACTTTCACTATCATCATCACCCAATATCTCTGCCTTAATAGCTGCGTATTTCTCTTCATTTTCAGTATAATCAGGGTCAAATTTAAAAATATTCAACATGTCCTCTGTCTCCAAGTCATCATCATCCAAACTGATATTGTGTGTAATTTGATCATCTTCCTCTACAAGATCCAATTCTTGAAGGATAGGTGGGTTATCCTTGTATTTATCTTTTCTAACCTGGAACAGAACTTCAATCATGTATTGAATACGTTTGTCAATTTCACCTTCATGGAGGACCGCTCTGAAGCGTTCATAAATCGCATTGTTAGCCTTGGGTGATACGTTAGCCAGGTGGGCGCCGACTTCACGCATAAAGCCTACTGCAATCTCTACTGAATCATCGGTGGGTTTTTCCAATAATAACGCGAGAATTTGAAGTGCAAGAATTTCATGAGCGACTAATTGATTGGTCAAGTGAGCAATAAACATGGTTGTTGCTAAACAAGGAGTCTATTTTTAAACAAGAATGAGTAAAGATTAGCTTTTACTAAGCACTCGACAAAAAGAATTCAATTATTCTTTCTTTCTCATCCAGTGATTATATTTATAGATCTTACCTTGTCATTACGTTTATAGGCTCTTCTGAATTGTAGGACCAATCGGGAAAGTAGCAATGCACCAACTGAAGGTAATTTTGTATTGATAACTGCAGTGACAGCAGCATAAACAGGCGTAAATGGCAAACTTGCAGTTTGTGCCTTCATCATACTACGACAATAAAGACCTCTACCACGCACCAGGTTCTCTCCAAACAATTCAGGAAGAAGCATCTTAATATTTGACGTATTTACTTTGTTGATAAGACCATTGATAGACTTTTTCAGGGCTTCCCAAGTGATACGTTGGTAAGCTTCACTCGAGGTATCGGTCACACTTTGCTGCATCTGACGCAGCCGATGAGGTGGAATATAGGCTCCTCCTGCACGTGTCGTCAGCTTCATGGTCTCCATCTCTTTTACGGGATCGAAGCGTTTGGTTTCAACGTCGCTACTCATTCTTTTTTCTTTTTTCTTTTGTTTATTTAGATATGAATAGGAACAACAATAACAACAACAACGAAAAAATGAAATACGTTTTTTTTATTTTTGTTGGTTGTTGATGGCGCAGTCACAAAAACTGTCATTGAAAATACAATTTCATTTTCAGTGCCTTATTTTTGAGAGAAGAAAAAGTAGACTTCAAGTGGAAATGTTCATCGATTGATTAATATTGGTTTTTGTTACGAATGTGGTAAGTAAAGACTCTTGTTCTTTTATATTGATTTGACTAATTCATCTCTACTTTAGATTTACTTAAATAGAACGACTTTCTATTTTTTGGTCAATACGCTTTTAATATCACACTATTTTGTTCGGATTACTCAGACCTATATAGTCTATTATAAATAGATCATATACTAGATAGGTAGAGTGACAGATCCTGTCCATACGTAATAGACTTATGGAAGTAATTCTCTATGGCAAGCTCAAGAAAATCGGATCTAGATTAAATAAACTTGTTTGTTATTGATCTCATTACTTTTAAAATAATCACACATACTAAGCAGTAGTTATAAATCATAATATATCCTATTTCAAATAATATATCAACTGATACATACTATAATATGGTTCAAAACCACAGTCTAGATTATTTATAGGCATGAATAAACTCTATCTATTGTAATAAATATAATGATATCATTAATAATAAGAAAACAGAATAATTTTTATTCTGCAAGATGTACAAGAAAACTGAAAGAAAAGACTTTTTTTTCCTTTTCTAACATTTAATATTCCGCTGACAATTATGCTGAAATATGCATAAAGTAAAAAAAATAGTTACATCCTCTTGAAAAGATTTCTTTATAAATAATGGAATTTATTATTATTAAAAAAAAAAAAAAGAAGGAAGGAAATAAAATATAGAAAAACTATATGTATCCCACAAACAGGTTCTTTTTTTTTCAAATCTTTAAGGTGTTACGACAACCTTTAGGCCTGTTCCACCTAAAAATACCTCCCAAGCTTTTTCAAAATCTTGTAACTTGAACGAGTGAGAGATCAGTTTTGTCCAATCAATTCTACCTCCCGCAAGAATCTTAACAGCACGGTCGATACCATATGGGTTTGTGTATGTAGAGGTAATTGTCAATTCCTTGCGGTAGATTTCAAAGGGGGAAATAGATGCACGATCCTCCACCTTGGCAACGCCAACCCAAACAACGTTACCACCTGCCTTTGCAAAGCTAACAGCCATTTCAGCGGTCTGGGAACGACCAACACATTCAAATACAACGTCATAGCCCTCACCAAGAACACCGTCCACAGGTCCAAGTTCGCCAGGTGCGTATGCCTCGGCGGCGCCAAAGGATTCAATTGCTGTCTTGCGACGATATTCTGTAGGCTCAATCACGGTGACGCGGGCGCCATTCATGGTAGCCAAAGCAGTTGTCATCAAACCAATGGGCCCAGCGCCAATAACCAAGACAGTGTCACCGGTTTTGATATGACCTTTGTCAACAGCATGAACTACACATGAGAGAGGTTCCGCAAGGGCAGCGACTTCTGGAGTGACATTGCTGGGCACCGCAATCACGGCACGGGCCGGAACAGAAACATACTGTGACATACCACCGTCGACAGTGACTCCGATACAGAAGAGGTTGTTACAGAGATGGTACTTTTTGTTACGGCAGAAGGCACATTGGTTACAGGGCATGTTGGGATCAATCGATACCAAGTCATTGACCTTGACAGAGGTAAGTGCATCCGGATGGACCTCTTGAACATAGCCTGAAAATTCATGACCAATCACCACCTTCTTGGAGGCATGGGGAGTCTCACCACGACAAATATGAAGATCCGTTCCTATTTATTAAAGTTTTAATTTTTTTTTTTTTTTTTGATAGTATGGGAAATAATATAAACAATGTACCACAAATGCCTGATGCTGCTACTTTTACAAGAATCTCTCCCGGCTTTATTTGTGGAATATCCTTATTCATCAAGGTAATTGAACCAGTGGTTTGCCAACTGGCAACGGTCATAGAATTTGAACTAGACATCTTTTGTTGGTGCTGAAACAAAAAAAAATAATAATAAAATGTGGGAAAAATGAAAATATAAAAAAAAACAGAAAAGAGGTGAGGATAATTATGAAACAGAGAGTCGCGATTTTACATTTAAATATGTGTTTTTTTTTTGGGTCTATTTCGTGTCTTGCGCATATGAGAAAAAAAGGTCTCTCACTTTAAAAGTATTTTTTTAGAAAAAATTAGATAAATTAACCCGATTGGCTTACCCGGTTTAGATTAAGCATATATACAACAAAGATGATGTCGCTAGTAACACCCACTACTGAAACTTTATTTGCTTTTGTTTTAGAAAAAAAATGTTTAAAGTAGAAAAGTGTGAAGGTAAAGAGATCACAATATATCGTCATATTTATTTTTCAAGAAGTAAGAAAAAAAGTATAAATAAAGATAAGAAGTACATTCCTGTCGTTTAACTTTATTTCTTTCTTTCTTCTTACTCCTTTTATATTCTTTTTACAACTAAGAAATCATTAATATGAGAGGAAATACTTTATTGTACTCTGTATCATGTTTTGCATCTTTAGGTCAATTCCTTTTCGGCTGTAAGATATACCATTCTTTTAAAGAATAGAAAAACAAAAGAAAACTAACCTATATATATAGATGACCAAGGAGTCATGTCAGGGATACTCGTCAATGACCTCTGGTTAAGCGAGTTTGGATACCCTAGTGCTACAATCCAAGGTCTTATAGTCGCCATCTTTGAACTGGGAGCCTGGTGTACCTCGTACTCTACGTCTTGGTTCATGGATCACATCGGCAGAAGACTGACCATTCTTATTGGCGCAGGTATCTTTATTGTTGGTGGCGCAATGCAAACTGGCTCAAAGTCCATTGGTCTTTTGCTTGCTGGTCGCTTGATCGCCGGTTGGGGTATTGGTTTTCTAAGTACAGTCTTGCCTGTGTATACAGCCGAACTTAGTCAGGCACACAATGTAAGTGACAGTTAGCATTTTTACATAGAGTCTAGAAAAAAAAAAAATTAATACTGACATTTTAACAGAGAGGAAAGGTTACAGTTTTGGGAATGAGTATAAATATGTTTGGATATGTTTCCTCAGAATTCATTGATTATGGTTTCTCATATGTTGAATCTGACTGGTCTTACCGCGGTCCTTTGATCTTGCAATGTGTCTTTGCCTTAATCTTGGCAGTCGGTACCTTGATACTTCCTGAATCGCCTCGTTATTTGATCTCAAAAGGTAGAGATGAAAGAGCTATCAAGACACTTTCTGACATGCAAGGCAAGGATAAGGATCATCCCGATATAACATCTGAATATGAGCATATCAAAGAAACACTTGACTTTGAAGCTAGATTGGGACAGCCATCTTGGAAGGATATGTTTACTACATACAGAAGAAGATCATTTATCTCAATTGCGGTACAGGCTTTAGCTCAATTGTCTGGAATTAATATTGTTACTGTAAGTTTAAAAATAAAAAATAAAAAAAAATAGAGTTTATATTTAAAAACGATTGTTACTATAGTATTATGCACCCAAAATGTACGAAACTGTGCTTGGTCCAGGACGCCAAACTATTCTCTTTGCAGGATTCACTGCGCTTGTCTACTTTTTTGGTGCTTTAATTGCTGCCTTACTAGTAGATCGTGTAGGCCGTCGTCCTTTGTTTATGTTTGGTAGTCTTTTTATGATTGTCTGGCTTGTAATGATGGCGTTATTTAACAAATTACCTTTGGGATTAACATCGGCTATTTTGGTCATCGTCTTTACCATGATATATGTGGGTACATTTGGTATCACTTGGGCTTGTGTTGGTTGGTTATGTAAGTTGTAGAAATATAAACAAAACTAGAGGAAGAAAAGACTTATATTTGCTTTTTATTAGACCCTGCTGAAATCTTCCCCTTCCGTACAAGAGCAAAGGGTATGTCTCTTGCTGTCTCATCCAATTGGCTTTGTAACTTTGCTGTTGGTCTCTGGACTCCACCTCTTTTAGAAAAAATTGGCTGGGCCACTTATCTATTCTACGCTGCTTGGAACGTGGTTGGTTTTGTAGTTGTGTACTTTACTTTTGTTGAAACAATGGGAAAAAGTTTAGAAGACATTGATGAGATCTTTGATGATGGTGCTAGCTTCTCTTCTGAAATAGAGGCTATTGAAAATGAAAAGAGCATTGACAAAAAGAAGAAGAAAAATGAAGAGCAGCACATTGAGGATGCTTCGTACTAGGATGCTTTATTTTTTTGTTTTGTACTTTTAGTTTTATGTCTGTTAATACTTTACTTCTACTTTAATCATATAAAATAATTAGTCTAATAGATAATGTACACTTTGCTTTATTTAACTCAATAAACTAAGAACATTATCCTTTTTAAAAAGTGTGTAAAAAGATAAAATAATCATTTGGGGTAAATGTTAACAGAGCAATGCAAAACTGTACACATTTAATATTCATATACACATATGAAGTTATACTGTTTTTGGATTTTAGTTTTTCTATTTCTGTTATTGTCATTGGGAGAGTTTTTTTTTTTTTTTGTTCTTGACTTTTTTGATTGAATATGTATAATACTAGACATTTCAACTAACACTTTCTTGAACTAGACCATTTTTTATTGCATTTATAAACAACAAAGGAAAAAAAATAGAATCAATTTTAATGAGTACAAATTGTTTAATATTTAAGAAATACGAACTATTATAACTTTTCATATTAATAGAATTGATCTCAGCATTAGTGCTATTACAAAGGAAAAAGACTGAATATATGCACACAATGTTACACCAAAATATGGTAACTTTTGTTTGTTTACCTTTAGTACTAAATAATTAGGAAATGATTTCCTCAAACAAGGAAAATCATAAAAGGGTTTGTAACTCTTTTTATTATTTATGCTATTTCTCATAATGAATAAACGCATTCCATTTGTTGGATATATAAAATATATTTCATTTACAAAAAATAAAGAAAATTATAACTTATTTATTAACTGGAATCCAACTGAATAGATCGGGACGATCTGCATTTTGGTTACTATGAGAAAAAAAAAATGGCATAGTCTTAAAAAATAAGTATGGCAACTTCCTTAATGACGATGTAACTCCAATAAATGGAAGCTCCCATATTTTCTACCTTGTAAAAGCACACTCAAAGTATAATCATTCAACGCATATGAATAAATAGCTTTATTCGACAAATCAAATGTATAAAACTTATGAGTAGATCGAGACTTGACCTTTATTCGTAATACAATCCAGAATATCTATTAATATGTTATTCTGTTTCGTAAGATGAATAACTTTAAATCATACAGAAATTTCCCGTTATCTTCAGAGTACAAAAGATGAAATAGTGTATGACCACTGTTTTTATTTTTTTTAATTCATTTACAAGACAAGTTTTATGAATCATTTATAATTTTTAATAATTAGTAAAATAGTCATGCCCAAATCATCATGCAAAGTTGAGCAAAAAAAAAAAGAAAAAACTATATTTGTTTAATTTAATCATTGATAAGATCAAGCCTAAGAAATTTTGATATTTTATTTTTTCCCATAAGATCTATATAGTTCATTTGCACAATCTGGAGTACAGAATCTTAAAGGCTGTCAACCTTCTCCAGATGGCTGAGTTTTGTTACATTTATTATACAAATTGGGTAAAAATAAAATATCAAAATTTCCCAGGCTTGAGCTTGCATAAATCAGAAAAATGAAAACTCTCTTTATGAAGAAGTCATATCTTTTTTCCGATTGGAAAATCAGTTTATTCTTCTATTCCTCTTTTGTTCAGACTGTCTTTTTGGTCATTTTTGTTTTTGCTTTTTGTTTTTTTAGTTAGTCATGCTTTACGACAAAAAAAAAGTCATATAAATGCTCATTATTCTATTAGATAATTTTGATTCAGTGCACATTTCCACAAACTAATAATATATTATATATAAATATATACATCATGAGAGGAAATACATTACTATACTCTGTAGCATGTTTTTCGTCTTTGGGCCAATTTCTTTTTGGTTGTAAGTTATACTATTCTTTTAAAAAACAATAACAAGTTAACACACATATATATAGACGATCAAGGAGTCATGTCAGGGATACTCGTCAATGACCTCTGGTTAAGCGAGTTTGGATACCCTAGTGCTACGATTCAAGGTCTTGTCGTCGCCATCTTTGAGCTTGGTGCCTTTTTCACATCCTCTCCAACAAGTTGGTTCATGGATCATATTGGCAGAAGATTAACCATCCTGATTGGAGCTGCGATCTTTATTGTCGGTGGCGCAATTCAAACAGGTTCAATATCGATCCCAATGATTTTGGTTGGTCGTTTGATCGCAGGTTTTGGAATAGGTTTTTTGAGTACCGTCTTGCCGGTTTACACTTCTGAACTTAGTCAAACACACAATGTACGTGAATATATTTATGAAATGAAAAACCTTCTTTTTTTTTTTTTTTTTTTTTTTTTTTTTTTTTTTTTTTTTTTTTTACCTATTTTATTATATAGCGAGGAAGAGTTACTGTTCTTGGAATGAGTATCAACATGCTCGGGTACACTGCATCAGGTAAAAATAGAAAATAAAGTAGTACTACAACTGGTTTCATCAACACACATATCTCTATATAGAATTTATTGACTATGGTTTCTCCTTTGTCCAATCCGAGTGGTCATTTCGTGGTCCACTTTTACTCCAGTGTATATTTGCATTAATCCTCGCTATTGGTACATTCTTTCTACCAGAAAGTCCACGTTACTTGGTTTCCAAACAAGAGAATGAACGTGCCATCAAGATACTCTCTGACATGCAAGGCAAAGAGAAGGACGATCCTAATGTGGTGGATGAATTCCAAAGTATAAAAGAAACATTAGAACTGGAAGCTAAATTGGGTCAACCTACTTGGAAGGAGATGTTTACAATCTACCGTAAACGCTCTTTGATTGCTATTGCTGTTCAGGCACTCGGCCAAATGTCTGGCATTAATATCGTTACTGTAAGTTTTTTTTTTGTTTTTTTTTGCATATCCTTTCCGTTCATTTTTTTTTTTTTTTGTTCATATAGTATTATGCACCTAAAATGTATGAAGCTGTACTTGGTCCAGGACGCCAAACTATTCTCTTTGCAGGTTTTACTGCACTTGTCTACTTTATTGGCGCATTAATTGCAGCCGTTTTGGTGGATCGTGTTGGTCGACGTCCCTTATTTATGTCAGGCAGTGTCTTTATGACAGTTTGGCTTGTTTTAATGGCTGTTTTTAATAAAATATCGCTTGGGTTGACATCTGCCATTTTGGTGATTATCTTTACTATGATCTATGTGGGTACATTTGGTATCACTTGGGCTTGTGTTGATTGGCTATGTAAGTATTTATTCTTTACTGCACATTGTTTTTAATTAACCCCAACGTTGTTTTTATTATTATTATTATTATTATTATTATTATTATTATTATTAGACCCTGCTGAAATCTTTCCCTTCCGTACAAGAGCAAAGGGTATGTCTCTTGCTGTCTCATCCAATTGGCTTTGTAACTTTGCTGTTGGCCTTTGGACTCCACCTCTTTTAGAAAAAATTGGCTGGGCCACTTATCTATTCTATGCTGCTTGGAATGTCATTGCGTTAGTCATTGTTTATATCTGGTTTGTAGAGACCAAGGGCAAGAGTCTTGAAGAAGTTGATCTTATTTTTGATGATGGATGTGCGGAAGATAAGATTATTATTGAAAATATCAAAGCTCAACATTCTCATCATGATGGTCATGAACAGCAACATTATTTTGAGAAACCAAAGCAACATACAGCTGAACATGTTGAAAAGATTTAAAATAGTATTTTTATTTTCACTATTATTATTATTATTATTATTATTATTTCCTATTGTATATTATTATAAGCATTATCATAATTTATTGGGTAGATAATGATCTGGCCAGTGATTCAACTATAAAATAAACAAAAGCACCTTTTTTAGTCATTTCAATCCAACATTGTTATTATGATAATCACTTACGCCATGGTAGATTTGCCATTCTTACTAGAATATTCAAACTTGCAGTAATAAATTTATTGGCTGAATCAAATTCCTTTTCAATGATATCCAATTCGTCATTAAATATGGTATCATCGTGTTCTTTTGAGATCATAAACCGCTTAAATAAATCGCCCATTCGTTCCGTTAAATCCATGATTTGAAAAATAGCTTTTTTAATCGATACCGACTTGTTGTTTAATAGACAGTAATCAACAATGCGTCGAACATAGTCCCTATGTAATGCGGTGATTTCATCTGCGTCTTTGGATTTTGATAAGTTGTCGTAGAATTTTAAAGTTTCAGCATGTAAAATCTAAGTGATGTTATTATAAAAAAACCGAAAAATAATTCATATACTTATATTTACTTACTGTGGTCATTATATATCCCCAAAACGCATTGACAAACCATAGCATCTTTATACGGATTGAATAAAATCTCATTGTATTTCGATCAGATCTACTTCTCTTTTCACTTCCAAACAATGTACGCTTTTCAAGAACATACTTGGACCTTTTTAATCGCATTAAAAAACCATTGATTTTTGTATATTCCACCAGATTTGATGGTTGCACAAAGTAATTCAATGGCCAGTTGATCTGTACATTAAATCGGATAAGACTTAGACAGCTTGTCATGTTCTTTGCTTCACTACTATTTTCATCATCAATATGTATGTAAACAATGTCCTTATAACCACTGAGTTCGCTGGCTTCCAAGTAAATGCGATTTAGAATGATTTCACCAAACCAATTTGCATTTTTATCCATCTACATATTTCCCAGTTATTCTTTTGTTAGTTCATTTTTATATACCTTAACAAAAAAGGAACCCACTTGAATAAATAACGATTCACAAAATGAATGCATCAAATCATTCCCCAACAAGAGATACACCGAAGCCAATGTCTTGAGTTGTTGATCTAATGCACACTCTTGATGAAGTACCTTGTTGAGATGGTTTGCCACTTGATGATATGGCTTTTCAATGTATTCTTCTACTGCCTGAATAAACACCTGATCGAAAAGTAATCCAATGGTGGATGGTTCCATATTTTTATCCTTTGTCTTATTCATTGATGGATTGAGTAATGGAAAGAGTGCTCTTGTTAGGGCATCATGCTTTATATCTTTCCTCTCTGGTGCATTGTTTTCCGCTTCTTGATGATATACTTTTATCTGTTCTGCATCACCATCTTCAACGTCGCTAGTTATTAACTCCACACCATCATCTGATAAAACTTCAATTGATTCAACATTCTGGTCTGCCAAACACCTTAATATCACATCTGAAAAATAGTCTGTTCTCAGATCCTAATACAAAAACAAACCATTTAAACGTCCAAAACGCACACAGTGATACACACAACACTTACCCTTGGTAACTTGTTCATTCTGGTTAATAAATTAATCGCCTTTCCAGTAAAAAACACACGCTCCATAACATGCCCATCAAACAATGGACACTTGAAACACCCTTCTGTCCGTTCTACTTGGCTTAAAAAATAGCCCTTCTTCCAAAAATCCATCTCATCCATATGAATACCCAACTGTCTCTTTACATAAAACTCATTTGCCTTATCAATCTCTAGATTCCCATAAAATATCCAATCATCCATCATCCGACCAATAGGCGCCATTGTCTGTACAAATACATCTAGTAAATGTGTATAAATATGCAACTGTTCCGAGCTCTGCGCAATCAATGTACGTTCATAGATAACCGAAATAAGATAACTGCAAGCATTCATCTGATGATCGAATGGTATACCGATTGCAATACTATGAATTTCTCCAAATACTTGTAATGCAGGATCCAATGTATTTCTTAACTTTAGTATCGAGATGATGTTGGATGGATCAGATGTAGTGAATCGATTGTCTGTTTCTAGCTTTGAGATTTGGTACTCGAAATCGGCAAGCAACTTGGTTACAGCAGTTGCAAATGCTTGACTGGTCTGTCCAAATTGAATGCGATTGGCAATACGTGTTGCAATGACTCTCAAGTCACTCATCCTATTTCCGTAGACGCAGAATTCGTTCAGTAATAGGCTGAGTGAGTGTTGACTAAGGTGTCGAACCATGTAGGTTTCATCAAGCTAAGACATGTATTTGAAATTAATATTTAATATGTAGGTTTAATATTCATGTATTCTTACTATAAAATGATCTTGGTTTTCATCATATTTAAAGAGTACACCTTCACCGCCTTTCAACAAGAACAATACTTCTCTTATTACATCTGCTTCATTTAGTAACTTTATATGCTTCTTCTTTTTCATATGTGAGTAAAGTGCACTGTTTAATAGAAGTGGATGGTATAGAATAGATTCATCTACTCGATTATAATCTAGAGAGATATTTATTATTATTATCATAATACACACACTCCATTTTATAAGCATACCTTGTATTACATCATCATCCTTCTGTTCTCTCCAGTATTGTTGTGATATCAAGTATTCCAATGCATTAGTATCTTGCCGGGTATCTAACTCCATTTGCTCGGTATAGTCCACTTGCTGCGGTTTCTGTTTTACTACTTTATTGTTGTATTTCCTTTTTAATTGATCTCTATCTAATTCAAATTCTTCTTTATCGCTATTATCATCACTTGCACCACTTTCTGTACCAGAATAGTCAGACCAAGTCTTCCAATGATCTCCATTTAATGGCTCTTCTTTTATCAACTCATTCCAGCCCAAGTTGTCTTCCTGTATTTGTTGTTTATCTTTGTTTGATATGAAATCAAATGACTGATTTTGTGAAGAGGACATAGAGAGTAGTAACCTTAATAGATCATATTTGAGTATATTTGCCTGATAGAAAAACGGTATTATTAATTATATTATAAAAAATACATTATATAAATACTATAACCCTACATTGTTTGAACTGATCCATTTGGAAGCATCAAGAAAGGCACTCTTCTTTTGTACCAACTCATTAGCGAATTCAACATGACCCTTTATTTGAAACTTGTTGGCTAGACTTTATATATATGATAAATGGTATAAGTAAAAAAAAAAAGAAAAAAACCGAAAAAATGTCAATATGATATTATTTTTTACTTTGAATAACTTGTGTTTACTTCGCTTTCACTTGTGCTTGTAAATTTGTAATAACTCAGGTTGTATTTTGACTTTGAGACTGCTTTGTTCCATTCTTTTGTGTTTTCCTAGTGTAAAAAACGAGTGTTAATAGTCAAACACGAAAGAAAAGAACAGAGAAAGAAGAGTACTTTTAAACCAGTTAGTTTTGTTACAAGTTGACCGATAATATGATCTTCATTTGTTGACATTTTATTATTATTATTATTATTATTATTGCTGTTATTATTAGTATTCGTATTATTGATAAAGAGAAGAACAAAAAAGTGACCCAAAAAACTTTAAAGTACTTTTGTCGGCATTTTAAAATTCGAAGGAACAGATTTGTCCTAACTTGCATACTCCAACGGTAACTGTGAAGTTTATTTATTTATTTCTGATTACGAGGACATCACTCATATCAAATAACAGGCCAAAAGATGCTGTGAAAATCTATGTCTAGGCTTCCTTTAAGAAATATGTGTCAATTCATCTTCATGGGAACAAGAGGATGTATATGACACTTAAAGAGCCATCTTTAATTAAATCAAAATGTTCAAGCCAAAGTGCGTCTTTTATTTTATATTATAATAATCAAGGCTGCCTCTCATTATATTTTGTTTATCTAGTGCTCAAAATATCAGATAAAGTTGGAGATCTAGGCGATTGGCACGAGTGCAGGCAATGGTAGGTACTAGTAAGTTCAATATTATCACAGCATGAACATATGCTTTTAATATTAAATAATTCAATGGATCTATTCCACCACGTTATCTTTGTGCATTATCTTTATTACTTTATATCGTGTCATTCTTCAGTGTGATGTAATATATCGTTATGCACCGTACTACATGGCTACCAATCTCATTATTTGTTCATTTACTCAAAGTCTACTTTTTGTTATATCATATGTTATCTTTTCTCATTAATTTGTCATTTTTTCTCAATTTCTTAAAACAAACAGTAGTACTGAGATTCTATCAGCGCAAAACTCTGTTTCTTCTTCTTATACTATGAACTAATTACTACAAAACTTGTGAAGAGGAACTGGATGACTCGTTATTTTCAAATGAATACTGATACAAAACCAATAATCATATCGAATAAAGCTGGATGTAAGCTTAAGACCCTATCGGTTACCTTCGTTGATCGACTTGCCCTTATTTCAATCCAATCAACCCGATTGCATCGAGTCCTTTCATAGGTTAAAATAAGCGAAGAAGTTTAAATTACCTTTTCTTAGAATCGCTGATCAAACAACTTGGATCTCCATGATAGAAAGTGTTTTGTTGCTCTCTAAAAGGATTTATGTTTAAATGATAATATCGCGCATTTTGGATCGAATTAGATAAATACCGTTGTACATGTATTAAAACGAACAATACAGGAATCATTTTAGCTTTACAGCCCTTATCGTGTGTTTGGGTCAAACTTAACCATGCGTACTCTAGATTCTAATAAGCACTGCCACTTTTCAACTATCTTGAGTATAAATATTCTTTATAGTGGAGATAATTGTACTGACCCTGTTCTTCCCATAATCTCTCACATTCTGACCCACTTTTATTCTATTGACCCATATTCAAATAGACTGACCCAATCGATCAATACAAACTGTATTTCAAGCCTTAAATCACGACTTTGTTTTATAAAACTGAGCTCTGAGATATGCTATTTTTTTGTAACATTATACTGTGATATAGAAGATTCATACCCTCTCCCACTAAATCCATCATTTCCAATCTATGTTTTTATGTATTTATTTATTGAATAATCATCAAACAGAATGTTTCTATATAACGGTTTACTTGTTGCTGCTTAAAGTCTATTATTTTTTATTACTATTTTTATTTTTTTATTTTTTACAAATTGGGCTGGAAGGGTAAAGTACAATATATATTTCGTGTTCGAGTCGTTTACAGCTTGTTTCCAATAACTGAAAAACCTCTTGCAGGCTTTTTGATGATGTCAAGTTCCTGCTTTGTTGGGATTTTGTCTACTAATTCCACCTGTACAAGTTCCTTGATTTTCAAAATAAGACCTGCATTACTGGCATTGACAGGCTTGTATGAAGTCTGATGAAGTCTAACCAGTCCCAAGGTCTTGGAGGCGGCACGTACGTCTTTTGGGAGTCCAATGCTGGAACGCTTCAAGGTGATCTTGTAATAATCAGCAGCGGATTTGGCGCTTGACGAAAATAATCTCTTGCTCAACATGTTTTTTTAGTAAAAGAAAGAGAGGGGTCAAAGTGGCTTGGTTTCAATTGAACAGGGTTTGAAATGAGAGTAAATTTAAATACCGCTTTTGACAGTTTTCTTAGCATCGTGACAAGGTAAAATATAACCGAGGATGACAACTTTTGGCAAGTTACTTTAACTTTCACGTATATATAAGGAATACATTGAGATATTATACTTATAATTTATATATTAATTAAGCGACTAGTAAATGTAAATAAGGGTTTAAAAAAAATCATCACACTCTATTCCATATCTGCTCAATGCTCTTCTGATGATATTCATCAACTAGTCTCATACTTTGTTCAATATAAGACTTTGATATGAAATTGGTTTTCGTTTTGTTCAACATATTCACTTTCTTTTCAGCAGGCTCGTATCCTTTACTAGCTGATTTATGATACCAATCAAAGGCTAATCCTGCATTAGGTGGAGTACCTATTCCCAACTCGTAGTATGTTCTATGGAAGATATATATATATATATATATATATATATATATATTTAGAAATGAATATATATGTACTAGTTGTGTTCCCTTACCCCAATGTATACTCAGATACTCTGCTACTATTCTTTTTTTGAGCTGCACGATAACACAACTTGAATGCAATCAATGGATGGCACCTTAAATGTCCCGGAATACCTTTGAGAAAGAGTGCTGATAACACCAACATGGCTTCCTCATGTCCCTTTTCCGCAGCACTTGCATAGTATTGGTATGCTTTCCACATATCTCTATCTTGAACACCTAGATCTCCGTTGGCATATGCCACGCCCAATAAATACCCAGCTGGTACAAAACCTAATTCGTGTGCCTTTTTTATGTATTGCATTGCCATTGTATTGCGCTCATCAGAAATATCATGGAATAACTTTTTCAATTGTGGATCGCTTTTTTTTTAGTAATAAACAGTATATTTTAGTTAAAAGGCATATTTACTATGAATAATATAAGCAAACCTGTCTAGACCAATGAGCTCTAATTGGTCTGCATAAATACATCCTAGTTCATATGCTGCCATTGCGCCTTCCTGGGTATCTGCCGCCTTTTTTAAATAGTAAATACCCATTGGAATATCTTTTTGCTGGTTATATAAGCCTCTTAATAGTATGTTCGCTAATTTCTGCATTTTAAAAAATAAATTAACGTCAATTGTTTAATAAATCATACGCACACAATTATATATTTACATAAAGTGCAAGTGTATGATTTTTAGAAGCTGCCAATTCATAATTCAACATCATTTTTGTATCATCTTCTTTCCTATAAACCTCAGCCAACTGATAATATGCCTCTGTCACTCCCACTTTAGCAGCATGCTGTAAATATTTGAGTGCTTTTTGAAGTGAATACTTGTAGTTTGTAAATGTTGGTGGGTTTAGATACCAGTTTCCTTTCGTATAGAGTGCCTCTGGATAGTTTTGTTTTGCTAATTTGTCTATCCAATAGACAGCTTCCTGACCAAGCTCTTGATGATGCTTCAAGTCTTTCTGAGTGAGTAATGAGATAAGGTAGGTTGCAAATGTAAATTGGAGTGGACTGTCGTTGGTCTTGGATGCCATTCGACGATATGGCTTGATGTTTTCCAAGAGACTCGAGGATGATTTGGTGTTGGATGGATCAAATGGAAAAATAACCCCATGTGTAGTGTTTCTTTTATGGAGAGGTGCTAACGTAGGTGAGGATGGAGGGGAGGCGAGTAATCTATTTATTTCGATTAGCTCCTGTACATCATTGATGAGCGAAAGAGGCAAATCTTTGCTTTCCTCTTTTATAGCAACTTGATCATCATAAAAGTCGTCATTGTCCCAGTGAGTGTTTTCATTGTAAATTGGATGGTGGTCATTTTCTTTGTGTTTAATATAGTGATTTTGATGTTGTGTAGCATTTTCCAAAGACATATTGGATAGTGATTTTTGTGGTGGTGATGATGATGATGGTGGTAACTGCGGTAATGGTAATGATGATGATGATGATGATGGTGGTAACTGCGGTAATGGTCTATTTTTTTGAATTGACTTTATATAATCAACGTGATTAAAAAGAGTTGTTTTATTCACCACATCTTCTTCGTCTTCACTAGAAATATCTTCCTCGTATAATGGTGATAATGGAGGTTGCAGGATTTCCACTTTAGAAGAGTATATACTTCGATCTTTTGTTATCGAATATAGATTCATAGTATTATTATTATTATTATTATTATTAAAAAACAGCAAATAAAAAGAAAAGAAGAAAGCTATGCTTTTAAACTTGAATTAGAGTTTTTGTTAATTGTTTTCACTTTTACCTATTTTGGAAAATACGTTATTTATTTTTCTATTTTAGGAAATTAAACAATAGCCCAGATGATTTTGGTAATTTTCTGGATTTTATTTTAGCAAAAATAAATTAGAGATACAAATTTTATTGTTTTACTCTATATGCTGGTCTACCAAAAGTAAGGAGATTGAACCCTCTTAAAGAAAAGAAAGATAACAATAACAATACACTTCAATAGAAATACATGAAATCAACGCCAGGTTATTCATAGTCATCAATATTTAAAAGAACAATCTATATAATTACAACAGAGTTTTGATGATATGTACTTTTATCTAAATAATAAGTATAAACATTGTTATTTTAGCATAATGTTTTGGAGCTTTTGCTTTTGTCAAAAAGATACAATGGTGTTAATTGCTTTTGTTGCAAGTTTAGCTTAGTTAAAAACAAATTCCATATTATGAATGAGGATGCAAAGAGAAGACCATTATTCATTATATTTTGAGCTATTAAAAGGAAAGAAAGAAAAGAAATGTATATTTTAGGATGATAATAATAACTAAATCAAAACTGTTACAGTATATCCAATTAAAACGCCATATAAGTACACGCAAATAAGGTAACCCAAGGCATGACAAAGCGAATATATGCGTCACTTATTAAAGCTACAATGTAAATAAATAAATAAATATATATATATGATTGAAAGATCTAATAAGATGGAATGGAAATTTAAATATTTTGGACTTGTCGAGAAAATACAATGCCAAGGAAAATTAATTGCCCAGATATAATAGCTTGTATTTATTTAATTATATTTGTTTATCATGCATATATGATATAAGTTTTTTGTGCCATTTCTCTTTAGAATGCTCTAATACATAAAAAGGCGCTCTTATAAATATAGAAACGTAATTAGCTGATCTTATTAGCGATTATGATAAAACTAAATATAATTCTGATGAAAATGAGCTCATTTAATCAAATTGAAAGAGAAGGGGAGAGGGAAAAGAAAGCACAGTGCCTCAGATCATAATGTCATAGGATCTCTTTTAATTTATTTAAAAAATGATGCGCCAAACAGAAGTAAGCATTTCCATTGGCTAATTTTTCAAAAGTTGACAAGTATAACAACAAATAATACTTTCTTATATTTTTATAGTCACTATAACTATACGAAACGCATTAATGGAACACAATTAAACAATATATAAATGTTAAATAGAGGTTTGAAATGCACTTTACATCAAGGAGTAATAGAATAATAATGGTTGAAAGATGTTGAAATAACATTTATCCGAAAAGTGGGTTTCCATAAATAAAAACAATCCCAGTTTTTTGTTTTGTTTTTTAGGTCCTGCATTTTATAAAACATACATACATATTTATTTGTTTATTGTTGTTGTTGAGTCTATTACTCTCATAGTGAAAAAAAAACACTTCTTTATGATAAAAAATAGTTGCGTTTACATTATCACTTTACGTGATGTTCAAAATTGAAACCAATATATCGCAACCTCACTTTTTAGAAATACCAGATTCACACAAATTGACCCCCATCAATGCTGAGTATGTGGCGGTGAGCGGTGATACCAAAACTTTTGATATTATCGGAGCTGTGTTTATATAAACGGCCGGTTCGTCCACCATGATGGATCCGGGAGTAGATGTATCCAAACATACACACATACACAAGCGCGGTTGATGTGCGCATCGATGGCGTACTTTCTCTGTTTTTATCTCTTTGATCTCTTAATTAATGAATTGCCTTTTTGAAAAATAAAAGGAACAGCAGTCAATGCCACAAGTCATTGTATGATATATCTATTCACTCAATTACTAATAGAAATAAAACAATTGTTTACAATTAAAAGTCAATTTTAATAAAATGGACGCTTTTCCTCTTTCTTTTTAATTTCTTTCAATTTATATATTTATTTTTGAAATGTCCAATATGACAATAACGTACATTTTTCATGTGAACAACTTAACTTTTGGGTGTTTATTATTACTATTATTATTTTATTCCGACTTAATCGGTGAATTCCTTTTGAACAATTCATTGGGAGCACAGCGAGCGGGTCAATGTTGATGTTACATAAAAGTAAGTTCCCCAATACAAAACAAAGGCATTATAAAGGAAATATTCGACGAATTGTCAAACATCAAAAAGAGAGCAACGAGTAGGTTTTTCATTGCCCCTGACTTTTTTATTTTTTCTGATCCGGATCCTGGTACTTTTGGAATTTCAAGACACATCGATTAAAAACAGTAAAAAAAAAAAAAACACTTGTTCATTCTCAATCGTAACACTAAACGTTTAATTGATTGCTTCTTATGGCTTCTCTTTTGTCGTAACACAGTAAAATCTATAAATACAAAGAAGATGAATGTCTCGCCTTTTTATTTGTTTGTTCATCATCTTTCTGTTTCCCATTCATCTGACATTTTTATAAACAATACTTCATAATAATGAAACTGTATCAATCATTCATTGTAGCCATTTTTGGTACATTTATTGCAAGTGCATCAGCCAATACATCTTCTGATTGTACTTTAAGTTTTGACAATGGCAGTTTGAAGGTTCACTCTAGATCGCTTCGTATCCACGGTCATTCTGCCCATCTTTGCTCCAGTACATCAAGTGTCACCGTATCATCAAAGAAGGATTTCTCATTCTATGATAATAATCACAAAGAGCACAGGGGATCTCAGTGTACTTTTACACTTGAAAAATCTTACAAGCATTTGACTGATTCAAACAAACAGGTCACTTTACCCTTTTCACAAATCAAGGATATCACCTGTAACAAGGACATGGTAAAGAGACACAAGGATACCAAAAAAGCAAACAAACATCACCATGACAAGAAGAAGAAAACTACTACTACTAAAAAGACAACCACCACAAAGAAGACTACTACTACTACAAAGAAGTCAACTACTACTACAAAGAAGTCAACTACTACTACAAAGAAGTCAACTACTACTACAAAGAAGTCAACTACTACTACAAAGAAGTCAACTACACACAAAGAAGCAACTACACACACACACAAAAAGACAACCACAACCACAAAGAAGACTACCACAACCACAAAGAAGACAACCACAACCAAAAAAACAACAACAGTCAGTTCTTCTGGTATGCGTAGTGGTGAAGTCACTTTCTTTACCCCCAACACTGGCGCCTGTGGTAATAAGAACAAGGCCAGCGATCTCATTGTCGCATTGGGCAGCGCCTACTATGGCTCCTTTAACAAGGAGAGTTCATACTGTGGTGACCAGATCTACATTGAAACCGCAGACGGCAAGAAACATGTAACTGTTACTGTTCAGGATGCATGTGAAAGCTGTGCAAAGGATCATCTTGATCTTTCTCCTGCGTAAGTTTTTATTTTAAATACTTAAACCATATGAAATTCTTATTTTTCTTTCTTTATAGTGCCTTTGAAAAATTAGGTTCTTTTGTTACTGGTGTACTTCAAATCAAGTATAAATTCCTTTAGAAAGATTGTAGAAATAAATCAACATAATTGTAGTATACTTTTTTTTT
>MU622405.1:35744-63191 GCA_025399235.1 Backusella circina FSU 941
TTTAAAGGGAAGGATAAAGCATAATAATACAGTTAAAACCTGTTACTTTGCTAATAATACTTTTTTGATATATCTCAAAATAATACTTTTTATATAAACTGTTAATCAGTTCTCACTAAAAGAACGTGTCGTTCTTTCGGTAAAAGATTGGTTAATTTAAAGTATTAAAAAAAGCAAGTACCTTGAAAACGGTGATACGTTCACAAAAACGTTTTTATTGTGTGACACTGGGACCTTTCGAGGCTAGAACTTCTTTCTTTCTATCAAGCCACATCGGATGATGGCCCGATCACAAAAAGAAGAAGACTTGAGGGCTTTTTTTGGTCTGTGTAAGTTGCCAACACTTTGATGGACTAACCGATCCAATCTTATCATTTTTTTTATTTATGATTACATAATAAAAACAATCAGACATCTCTTTTCTTTTTTTTTTTATTGAAATTAATTGATTTTTGTATATATAACGCACATATTGTCAAAATGATGAATATTTCACTGCAAGCAGTATAAAAAAGGATCCAGACAACCTGACCATAAAAGGATATACTCCCATTCCTGTGTACAAAAAACCATTTTCTGTACTCGGTGGTAAGGGCACCCATCTTTTTGTTTAAAGTTAGATTCTGTATTCGTTAAAGAGAGAGAGAGAAAGAAAGAAATGTCGGTACTGTCCTAAAACAAGTCAACCGCGAAAAAACGCATAGCGTTACTTGAAATATAAACACAGTTCGGTTCTTTCCAAAGACGGTTTTTACATATAATTCCCCACTCTTTTTATCTTTATTCCGATCATAGCAAGATCAAGATTACTACCGTCTCTTTTACTGATCCGTGTTCCCGATCCTATAACTTTGATGTATCGTGTAACTAGATATTTTTTTATTGAAACAAAGTTGTTCCTTTTTAATGTCGATTACCACGTCATTTTTAGTACGATCAAGTCTTCTGTAATCGTTATTAGAGGGTCGGGATTCTACAGAGATTCTTTTGAATGCAAATCATCTAAAGTAACTTCATTATACATAGATAAAAAGATCGATATATATATATATATATTATAATAAACAAAAAAGTAATAGAGAGAGGTGAATACGAGAAAAACAAAGAGAGAAAAGGGATGAAAGAGATTATTCTTGACCAAAACCGACTGTTTCTTCAACAGCCATTGTTAATTTAGCAACAAGTGCTTCATATGATTTGTAAGGTGGCATATCGATACGATTAAAACTAAAAAAGAAAATTTTTTTTTTAGGCAAATCCCACTTTCCTCTATATTTTTTTTTTCTTACCATGTGTGAGCCTTTGGTAATTGAGTTACCTCACCCGCCTTTTCAATAGTAAATCTTCGAGGTCCATCACTTCCCTGTAGATCCTTGAATCCATTAACAGGTATACGTGAAGTACCTGTTGTGAATTGCAGTAATCTTGACTTCTTTTCACTATCCCACCCATGAATGCATTTCCAGAACCATTGTATAACATCGTCCTGCTCCGTGTAACCACGGTAATCCGTATGCTTCTTCCAATCGTCCACATCAATTTCCGCGATACCACCAATTAACAGTTCAAGTTCACGCTCATCAAAGACGTTGATGAGATCTTGAGGGATCAGTTGGTTGAATCCTTCTTTAAATGCTTTGAATTGTTCTTCTACACGCTTGGAAATACGCCATTCGGTAACAAGACTAGAAAGAGGGATGTGCAACCATTTTTTTTTTTTTTTTAAAAAAAAAAAAAAAAAAAAAGAAAAGACAACTTACTCTACATATTCTGCCTTATTTTCTTCAGTCACATCAATATCTCTTCCTTCTGGTTTAAGATCAACAGTGACAACCTCACCAAAACGATCATCATCTACTGAAAAAGTAAGATCAAGCACATCTGTAATATCATTATCACTAAATAAAAAAAAAGAGGGATGAGTTATATGCATCTTGTCTTTGATATATATATTTCACTTTACAGTATCCATTTCAAACTACGATAAAAATCAGCGTCCACACTCTCCATATCCTCCACCAACACCTTTTTGTTTAAAATCATCTTATAAAAGGACACAATAAAGAAAGCATCTAAGAAACGACGATGAAAGATGGCCAGACCCACCACACGGCCGATAAATCTAAAGTAATTCAGATGCTCTGGATTGATCCCAGAGTGTGGGTTGATCTGTAAAGTGTAATTATCATGTGCAGAGTATTCAAACAAACTATATTTTATACCAAGATGAGACTTTTCGTTTTGAATTCATTTGTGTGTTGCTTACCAATAAAAGGGATTGAACATCTCATGTGATAACAAGAAGAAAAACTCTCTTGACAAACCACCATAATCCAAACCATCCTCACCATCAAATTTGATCATCAACCGCTTTTTGAGATCGGCAGGCGACTGTCTCATTACCTCCGCATAAGCATCCTCAAAGATATGGTTACGGCGCACCTTGATATGACACTGTCCAGGCACAGGACGGAGTGCAGGCTGTGAACGGAAATAGATGAGTTTACGTCTAAAGTCGCGCTTATACTGCGGTACGTTTTGGTCAAGACTGCTGGGGAGGCGCGGGTCGTCCCAGGTGGTGGTTTTTGTGTTATGGTCGACAAAATAGACACGCCCCGTGCTGGTCAGACGCATCTCCCAGCCAGAGGGGAGGGGTCCGAGCTGGGAGACGGGTTGGACTTGGACTTGTACGTTAGAGCCTGGTCCCATTGTGTTGATGTATTGCTGGCGTCGGGGATCTACCCATGTGGTGGTACGGGTGTTGTGGTCGACAAAGTAAGGCCTTCCCTCGGGTGTTGAGCGCATCTCTAAATAAGAAAGCGTTAATAGTAGCAGTAGTAGATGATACATCTATATACATTACCCCAGCCTGGTGGAAGTGGACCTGAACCAGCCGTTGTCATATTATTCTGTGTATTATTGGTCTGTGCTGTCACATTGGTTGTACTCTGTGCATGCTGCTGTTGAGATTGCTGCTGAGGCTGAGTACGGTTAGCTCCTAAAGACACGGTACTATTATTTGCACTGGGCCGCTCCTCAGGTAATCCACGGGCATTGTGTCGCAGTCTTTCCAATTCAGTTTGGTTTTGTTGGTCTTGTGCGGTATTTTCGCTAGTTATATTGATTAAAGTTTAATTCAAAAAGAAACATGATCAGGTTTCTAAAACAACCAAAATTAGAGCTCCTAAATAAAAAAAAAAATACTTACGAGGGTCTTTTCCATGTGGTGGTTCGTGTATTGTGATCAACATAATAAGGTCTGCCTAAATGATCCACTCGACGTTCCCAGCTTTATAGACGATTAATAACGGGCATAAAGGAGGGAAGGATTATCATATACATACCCTTCAGGTAAATTATTACTATTATTATTATTATTGCTATTATTATTGTTTCCCGTAGTATCTGAATGAGCTGTTTCTGGTGGCGGTGGCGGTGGTGGGTGCAATGGCTCTGCAGAAGCAGGTGAAGCAGTCTCATTAGCTCGGGTATGACTATTTAAAGAAGAAGAAGATGGTTGACGGCTAGCACTACCCGGAGCAAGGGTATTTGTACCATTTCGAATAGGCGCATTGATATTACTAGAGATATTTAATATGAGTTTACCCTGGATTGTATCGTTATTATTGGACTTTTTTAAGTCTAATGTCAACATTTCTATAATAGAAAACAAGTGAATAAACTCTATCGATAACTTTCATATTTGATGATACCATACCATCACCGCCAACATTAAGGTCAAATACATTTGATACTTGTACATTGACAACACCTAAAAAGCCTTGATCCTTCTTCTTAAACTTCTTTTGATCGAAAACTTGGACTGCGATAACACTATTATTGTTGACTTTTCTAGTAATAATTGTAATGGAAATATGTTAGTAATGGAAATGTGTATGTGTAAAACAATTTTTTTTTAACAAACAAGTCAAAACTCTCATTCCAATAGGGATTCAATGTCTTTTTCATGACTGTTGTTGTATGCGTTTGTTCTCCATCAACAGTGACTACCGCTATTTAACAACATTAACCAAATTAACATGTCATTCGTTCATTCATTTCGGTTTTTTTTACCAAAGGGATCTGGCAACTTAAAAAACAAGTCCTTTTTAATAAGTCCATCAGCTGCAATGACTGTAAGTCTCACAGTCTTTGTTGTAGCTGAGTTTGGCATGTTTTTTGCTTTTTTTTTTTTTGCGTAAAGAAAAGAAAGAGGTTATTGATAAGCCTTTTTTTTTTCTTTTTTCTCTTTTTTCTTTGAACCCGCTTAAACCTCAAAAAACTCCGTTAACAATAAGTCTCAACTTTTTTTTTTTTTATTATTAAACTTGTCTTTGAATTAGAAAAATAAAGCGAGTATGTGAATATCATGACTTATTGTTCATTCTTGTTAATTACAAAGAACCGTTTTATGCAAAATAACAATTTGACATATTTTCGCTTGATGAAGGGAAGAAAAGCAAATAGTCTGCTGCTTAGCGTTTAAATTAAATTGAATTATATTATGACGCGGTTAATTTATTGACATTGGCGAGCTTTGCATTATTTTTAACATTTCTGTGTGACAATCAATGACCTTACTTTTGTATGAGTGCATAAAAATAGTAATGCAAGTATTTTACTTTCCGAAAATGCATTAAATTTATTACGAGTTACTTTTAAATAAATAAATCAAAAATTCTACTTTTGAGCCTTCATCCTATAACAACAATAACAAATGTAAATATACTTCTTATCGATACAATGATGATGATAATAAAACTTACATCTCTTTCAATTCATTAGCAAAAGCAGTGTTGATCTCCTTTCGTTTTAACTTTTGAGCAGCAGTTAATAAGCCCGCCTCGCTTGTCCACAATTCCTTGCAAATGTAAACATCACAGATCAGCTCAGTTCCTTTTAATCCAGATCTCTTGGCCTGTTCTTGCAATGCGTTCAGTGCCAATTTACGCACACGTTTATCATCACAAAGTTTATCCCAATCATCAATGACAATACCATTTTCAGCAGCAAATGCCTTCAATGTCTTCTCAACAGGCACTAAAAGTGCCACTGGCTTGGGGTACAATGAATCAGCATAAACACAAAAATTTTCAACGAACTGACAAGACTTGTAGATGCTTTCCAATTTTTCCAGTGCAATGTATTCACCATTGCTCAACTTGACCAGGTTTTTGAGTCGATCTATGATGACAAGTGTACCACGCTCGGTCCATTCTCCGATATCACCCGTCATTAACCATCCATCCGATGTGAGGGTCTCTTTTGTGATATCATCTCGTTTAAAATAACCGGATGTGATAGAGGGTCCTCGGATCCAGATCTCACCTTGGGGACGAGGTTGATTTGTTGAAAAGTAGTTTGCGTCTGGTACATCTACAAGTTTGACTTCGACACAAGGTACGGGGGAACCTACCTCACCTAGTTCGAATTGCTCGGGTGCCATAATGGAACACATGCCTACACTTTATACATATATTAAAAAATGGAAGGAATATAGTATATCTACTTTTCCTCTTTACCTCTCTGTCATGCCATAACCAGCAAGAATAGGACACACAGTCAATGACAAAAACTCCTGTGTCTCCTTTGATACTGGAGCACCACCCGATAGACAGTAACGCAATCTACCACCCAACTGCTGCTTTACATTCTTAAACACCACCTTATCCAACACACCAGAACCGTAACCTCCCATACCATTCACAAGATAGCGCTTCAAATCAAGTGCACCCATAAAGATTTTTTCAATGCGAGGTCCTCT
Source organism: Backusella circina FSU 941 (assembly GCA_025399235.1). Classification (NCBI taxonomy): domain Eukaryota; kingdom Fungi; phylum Mucoromycota; class Mucoromycetes; order Mucorales; family Backusellaceae; genus Backusella; species Backusella circina. The sequence goes on from MU622405.1 coordinate 41,509, forward strand.
CTCTTGCACCTTTGAAATAACTGTCTTTCGAATAGTCTCCCAGACTTGGGGTACACCCGTCATGATGGTGGGACCAAATTCTTGCAAATCTCCCTTGCAGTTCTTGACAGATGCATCAGTTAGGGTACGGATGGATCCATAACCCAAGGTGAGACCTAAAAAGATGCAAAGGTTTTCTACAAGAAATTCAAGGACGTGGGCTAGTGGAAGGTAGGCCATCATGGTATCGTTAGGTTCAACAAGATGCTGAAGCATAGTACAGCAACCAGCCACTTTTGTGTGTGTCAATGTTAATATGCTGTCATCTCTTTCTTATATATATATATATATATGTATATATACTACCTGCTGCTACTACATTGCCATGTGTCAAAACCACACCTTTTGGATTACCCGTACTTCCACTGGTATACATAATACAACAAATATCCTCACTCGTAGGCTTAACCTCCTCTACAGGATTCTCCTTTCCCATCGACACGAGTTCCTCATACGACAATACATGTTTGATCTGATCAAACGACTTTAACTTCTCTACATCTTGTACATTCACATCTTCTGCCCGGTAGATGATAGTTTCAACAGTAGGACAGTTGACAATGATCTTGCTAAAGGTATCCAAATGATCACCATTGACAAAGCAGATTTTTGCTTCAGATTCAGAGATGGAGTGTTGGATACCTTCTGGTCCTAGCGTATCGTAGGCCGTAACAATGGTGATGGCTTGTGTAAATGCACCTGTTGTTGATCATAAAAAGAAAGAGAAGGAGAGTCAAGTTAAAAAACAGTCCATTATTGTAAATATATATATATATATATATATATATATTACCATGAGCCATCAACATCCATTCTACACTATATATATAAAGAGAAACATTTTTTAAAACAAACAGGGGATAATATATACACACACACTTACCTTGTAGAAGCCACAATCTGTAACCTATCATCCTTTGAAGCACCCAGCTTAACAAGACCAGCCCCAATAGCCATTGTCATCTTGACAGCCTCCTGATAATCATAATACTCGTAATGACTCAATTCAAAAAACTTCCATGACTTTTTTACTTTCTTCTCAACACCATCCACCACCTTAACAAGGTCCTTCTCCTCTACAATGGTGTTAAGTAATGTGCGATAGCCAAAGGCCTTACGAGTCTTGTAAGTCTTGGCAGCATATTGAAGGATATCGGTGAGCGTATTGACACCTTTAGCAGGTGTTGTCATGAGTTCATTGGGTGAGAGAATGGAACGATGAACTGCCCCTTGGCCAGTTTCGGAAGGGCTTACTTCGATGGAGTATTCGGTGTGCATCCTTTTTTTTTTTTTTGTTTAGTAGGAGAAAGAAAAGAGGAAATATTATTAGCAGAAGAAGAATAATAATACTATATATGACCGATACAAGAGTGCGTTTTATTTTTTTATTATTAAAGTAGAGGCTTTTGTTTTATTTTTATATATCATAGATAGCTGGATACAATCAAGTAAAATGAGTCCGTATGTCATTTATAAATAAGAATAGCTTATTAAAAGTACATAATCGAAACCTGATTGGAGATGTCTAATATTACTATTAATATCAATATGGGTTGGCTCGGCCTATTTGAATACAATTTACTTGTATCCTCGATAATAGGAGTTTAAATTGATTAGAACATGACTGGTTTTATATTTTCTCTACTTACATCATTTTGGATCTGACAAGAGGCAGTGGTAGCTAGATTTAATCCATATAGTTCAACTTACTTATGCTCACACTTAACATCTTCATATATATACATAGTATCTAATGGATTGGAACTGGTGATGGATGATTTGTATTCGTCAATCAAAATGACCAGTGCTTTTTTCGCAAATGCTTTCAGTATTTTCTATACAATAAACGTGATTCAATATAAGTTCATGGAGATATAGAGCGCTAATGATATTTACCTTGATAAGAGCAGACGAATGCCCTTTTATACGCAAGAATTTAGCATCACCATAGACCACCACAGTTCTCAGATCTAGCAATTAGTGAAGCTGTTTTTTTCCCCTGTGTTTTTTCCTCGCTTTTTTTTTTTCTTCTACTTTTACAGGGTATATACGCCAGCATATAGGTTCCTCAGTCGTTGTTTTGTTAGGGATATTTATATAATATAATGATTTATAAAGTTCTACCAGTTAAGCGATACTGAAATGGCACGTATGTAGGCTGCAACACATATCAAATGTGCTGATTTTGAAGTAGGAATCTTATCATACACATATTGTATATTTGCTTCTTTTCTTTTTTTTTAAGTTCGGCTGCATTGAACCAGGACATTCCAGATATTGCTCTATAATAAATAAATTTAGTAAAAAAAAAAAAGAGATATAGTTCAAAATTTCTTATGTTTAGCTTGCATTGGAAAGACTTATTTTTTCATATTTGGTGTGCTTTGCTGAAGGCTGAACGCAAGTGACAAAATCTCTGACTCCTACAAGTATTATATATACAGTACATGCTCCCAATAAGAGTGCTCGAATTCAAGGCTAATTCTCAATAAGAGTAAAAATCTGGCAAACTGGAGAATTCCGCTAAAGTTTAGCCTTATTCTCTTATTTCAGAATAAGAGTACTTCCCTAAAGTTAATACTGCTATTCAGAGCGCTAAGTACAGAAAAAAGGCATTTTAAGCCAATGGTATAAATAGTATATTTTATTTTTCATTTTAACTATATATATAAAAGAAAGGGTGCTCCGTAGAGCTACAAGGGGCTTGGAGAATGCCAGAGGCGACCGAGAAATTCTTCTCGGTTCTCTGAACCCCAGGAAGCTCTTCTCCATCTTTCGAGAGAGAGAGAAAAGCGGATGAAGAAAAAAAAAAACCCCCTCTGGGAAAGCACCTTTATTTATAGACAAAAAAGACGTGACTGTTGGAGACTGTCGAAATGAGCCAATATAAATCCAGGAAACGTGTATATGTGAGAAAAAAGACTCACATAAAGAAATATAAAGCAAAGAGATAAAGGACAAGGAGTAACCTTTTAAAAGAGATAGGAGGAAGAGCGCTCATGCATATTCTCAAATACTTTGGTCTGCAACAATTGGTGGAACTTTTATTTTGTACTCCTCTAGAATATAGTTATTTGTGTTTCAATCAAAAAGACCTTAGTTTTTATTTTTATTTTCGTTTTTATGTTGTAATCGATTGGAGTGTGGGCACTTATATTTTCATCATTTTTATTGGAGTTCGTTAAACTTAACAAACACCAGTATATGCGCAGTGATGTATTGTTTTATTACTCTCACTCCATCTGGCCACATTGTTGTTCCTACAATACTTGTACTTTGGTGCCTTGACATAATGTAACATAGTTTTTTACCTTCCTTTTATGTAGTATTTTTCTTTCCATCTCCTATCAAAAACTATAAAAAAAGTAACAATCAAGAGATTTGCATAATTGAGATTCATTTTTGATGGGAATATAATCCCGGTTGCTGTGATTAGTCCTTTGTGCTTATATTATTATTTCTAGGGCTCTGTATGTTCGTATATTTATGTACACTCATGGGGATTAACTATAAGTCTATTTGTTTTTTCGCTATTAGACTGGCATGTGGCTGTGAATTTCCAAAAAAAATATCTTTAGTCTCACTACAGTGACTAGCCGAAATTCGTTGCATTGAAAACAAGGTTCTATCAGTAATTATAACTCTACGTCGTGCTTTTGTTTGTCTGAGAGATGAAAGTGTGGCATGGCAATGAAACTTTTCGTTTATTATCATGTAGTCCGATAACCTAGGTAGTCAGGCTTGAGGTGTGCACTCTGGGCTGTGAGTCGATCTTTTTTCTTCTAGAAGAAAGGGTCGTTTCCGGTTATCGAACAAAACCACTTTTCTTTATGCAGATGTGCATGGTAAGTTCTCTCAATGAGGGCTAGGATGAAAGAAGAGCTGCACACCTACATCCACCGATGATGCATTATTGTTTCTCTGATGCCGCCCCACACGTTTCAAGTCTCTCCAGGCCTATAAGTGAAGAAATACGCCCTTCTGGCTCTTATTATCCAGGCTGATGTTGGTAGGAGGGAATAATAACCACTAGGGGATATCTCTTCACTTCTCAGTCATTCATGATGCAAGCTCGTATGGGGAGCTTATTATGTAATCTCAGATGGTTGGCTGGAAGGACGGACCACTGAATCCCAGGAGGCTTACTGCAAGATATCTATTCTATCTAGTTTTATTTATTATATCACTGTTATAAATAACCTTGAGAATTATTTTGAAGGCTTAGAGATTTGAACATTCTATTTTTTGAGGGCCAGTACTCAATCAACCCATTTGAGCAGTTGGAGTACAACTAGTGCACCTTCCCGGGGTGGTTCTTGTTAAGCATAATCCTTTTAGATTTTGTGAACTGAAGCACAAGTCTTTTATTGTTTTCTTTATATATATATATATATATATATATATATATATGTATATAAATAAATAAATGATGTTGTAACTGTTAATAACAAATGGAGATGATCCTCCCCTTTGCATGATTTATATATTCTTTCAGGTTCCTTGTTGAAGTTTAGTATATTACACTCATAAAACCCAAAAAAAAATAAGCAGCAATGGGCATCGCTGAGGTTTTCTTTCTTTTTTTCATTCAATGTATTTTTTGTTCTGTTGGTTAATTTTTTTTCCACAACGACAATGGGGGATTTGGGTGATGACAAATTATTTCTGGCCGGCGCCAATTTACTTCATGATATCAGCACCAACCTGTCTTCTGACAGCCTGTATTTTCCGGATTAAGAATATATAAAACTTTGGTTATTTTTTGCTACACAAATATAATTGCTTAATTGAGTGGGGATGTCAGCTATTGGATCAATATAAAGGTACAACCGGTTTTTAGATAAGCTTTATATAGATATCCAATAATATGTCGCAACGAAGTCTTCCCGCATCATTACAATAATGATGTGCTTTATATTTGGTAATAATGAAAACATGGATTTTAAATCTTATATATAAAGATCTTATCAAAGTTATATCTTACCAAAACTAATCACCTGATGGGCTAGTTGTATTTTTGTAAGGCAAAATAGAGTGTTTCATTGATTATCAAGTACTTGGAACACACACTTTATGCCATGAGAAAAGTTTAAACATATACAGCTTTCGCACGTTTTCATATCTGTCACATATAATTAATGGTCACTGAAGGTTTATTTAGAAATAGTCTATATAAACCTTAACTTTATGAATAACCCTAAATACTCATTTATTTGATGAGGCTTTTTTTTTTTTTGAAAGCGAAAGTTTTGGAATCCCGCCATCACCTCTTTTTTTGAATGACATTTTGGAGATCATCATTTCTCCCCTTTCTTTTTTTATAGCAGTTGTAATTTTTGTAAATATATATAGAAATATATAGTGTTAAATATATAAGTATATTAATATATTACTATATATATGCATAAATACAGTTTATTATAAGATCCGAAAAAGTAAATATAGGCACTTTTTATTGTTACATCATTTAGCTTTAAATGTGTATTTCGCAAATTGTGCAAGAGATGTGCAAATTATAAAATAAGGTGTTTTGATTGGACACAAAAAAGATCAGGTGTAAACCATTATTGGATAGTTTTTGTACAACAATACCACGTTGGCTTAGATTTCTTTTGGCTGGCATATATACCCTTATTCTTGTCATTCACATGTAAAAAGAATGAGTACATGTTATACATATTTTTTGATTTGATTTACAATATATATGTATTATTTCACTTTTACAGCCATATTTTTATTTTATATAAGGGAAAATACTAAAAAATGAGAAATAGATGACTCAGATAAGCTTTTTTTTATATATCATTTTGACTTGAGCGCAAGGACCCTCTTCGGATAAACACAACCGAATCCGTTTATATTGTTACATAATAAATTACACATTAAATCCATTTTTTTTTTCATAGTATAATCCATAAAAAAGAAAGACATTCAGTTTTATTTATTATTATACCACCAAAAAAAAAATAGAAAAAAAACCCATATTTTTAGGTCTTTTTTTAATAAAAAAAAGTAAATGATTAAATAATAAAATGTACATAAAAATATAGATATGAACACAAAAGTGAATGCAAATAAACAAATTCAAAAATAACTAAACAAAAAAAAAAAGGTTGTCATAAATAATCATAAAGGGGGGATACAAAACATTGAAGTTTTGTATATAAAAACATATTTCACAAAAAAAAAAGGCAGAAAAAGAAGAAGCATTTAAATATGTTGAGATGTAAGAGAAAAATACAAATCAGTATTGAGTCCAGCCGCAGAGTTGTATTGCGCATTCTCGTGGTGTCGAAATATTTCTTCAAAACGGCTGTCCTTTTTTTCGACAACAAGTGCCTTGAGCCATTTAACTTGCTGCTCCAGCTCTTTGACACGGTTTTCCAACATATTGGCTTTTTCTGTCATTTCATTAGCGGTATGTTGGAGCGCCTGTTCTCGTTGTTTCTTTTTAACACGAAATCTGGCACTGGCAGCTGTGTTTCGGCGACGCTTATCTTCTTTGGTCAAAACAGTGTTTGTTTTTTTGCCATTTTCGTTCTCGTTTTGGGTGGGATTTTCGTCCATATTATCATCGTTCAATTCAGTGAATTCATCAGATACTTCTATATCTGCTTTTTTTTCCATACTAGTAGATGTTGTTATTGTCTCTCGCTTTTTGCCAGCAATTTTTGCCTTTTCAATTTTTGATTGAGTAGGCTTATGATGGATGGGTTCACTTTCATAAGGAGTAGCAGATGTCAATATTCTCATTGTCTTCATAAACTCGTCATCTTCGTATCCCATCACGGCATCATCTCCATAGAAGGTGATAGGAGGGTTAACAACAGCATGGAAAACCGTAGGTGCTGAAGTAAGATGATAACCATTTGGAGGTGTTGGATTTGGTGAATTCATTCCGTTAGGAGGAGAGGGGTTGGGTGAATAATAGCCGTTAGGAGGAGAGCAGTCAGGCGATTCATCATAGAATCGGGTGATAGCATCTATGGGAACATTTATTAAACTTGTTTTTCTTTTGGAGTATATGATATCTATTTGATGTATTACCATGGCTCATCGATGTGTGATAATTGTTCTCAGCAAGCGAAGCAAGCTTGACATTCAAAAGAGAATGCATGTTATGAGACTGCTTGGATTCTCTTCTGTATTTTGCATCGTTTGTGTTCATTGCGTAGCCACTGGCTTGCTCTGTATCAAGTATTTTGGTACAATCATCAATCGCAGTTCCTGGAGCAATGTCGTATTTGAACTGAGCGTTAGCAAACACAGCAAGCTCTTCCTGAAGATCCATATCAGAAAGTACGGATACAGGATCCAATACTTGGTTGAGGGAGTCTACAATGTTATGGGAATTTAACCATGTACTTGTAGTAGTTGCTATTATGGTAAGAGACAAGAAAAAAAAATCAGTGGATAAGTATGGACTAAATATAGTAAAACGTACAGTTATTGTTTGTCATTAATCAATGCAATGTCAAACTCAAGTTATAACAGAACTGAAAACAAAGGAAAAAAGAGAAAGGAAGAAAAGAAAAAAATACGCAAAAAATACGCAAGAGCACGCAAGATTAAATTAAGTCTAAAATGTAGTACAGGTGGTGGGATTTGATTGTCCGAGTAAAAAAGCTTACCGAAGGCTTTGGTAACATCATTAAAAAAAGATTACTAGTGTGACCTTATGAATGATTAAACTTTTCAAAATGTATTTTATAAATGTATATAAATATATATTATATATATATATATATATATATATATATATTGCCAAAAAAAAAAAGTGGCTGATAGTATTGCTCTTTCTTTCAAATAATAATAATAATAGCAAAATAATCTACACAAGCACTTGTGTATTTGAATCTATGCATTTAGTATTATTTTGTTTTTCTCTGTGAAAGCAAATCAAACAAAAAAAAAACAGATGAAAGATGCATTGATACATATTTTAGCTTTCAGAATATCATTTATGTCGCAATTTCTACAGTGCTGACGGTTCAAATCACGCCATCAGTGTTACTAATAAGAGCTTTTTCAGTTGGTACATATTATCGGAGTCTTAAGAAACACACAATCTAAATGGTACAAGCCTGTCTTTATTATTGAGAAACTTAATTTGTCAAAAAAACGACATATTTACACACTAACAAAGATGTAAATCTTTTAGGTAGGGGGGGTATTCCAGCTACTATTAATAATGTTTTAGTTTTAATGTAGTACACCATAATCCCAAACTCTGATATCACCGTCATCTGAAGTTGAGATGATCTTGGTATCACTAAGAGCAACTGCTGTCACAGGACCACGATGTCCCTCTAGAGCATACATACACCTTCCACTTTCCATATCCCATACGCGAACAGTTTTATCATGCGAACCAGATACTATACGTAAAGTATCATACGCTACACTCCAAACACCCTCTACATGACCAAACAGAGTTCGCACGCATTTTCCAGCAATCATATCCCATATCTTGATGGTGTTATCTAATGAACCAGATATAATAATTGGACTTTCAGATAGCCTTGATGATGAAGCATCTGTATTGTTCGTCTTCTTTTCTTTTGGTTTAATGGTGCTAGTTGGGCGATCAGTTGCACACCCTGGCTGAAATTCGGTACTGACGTTTACGATGCTGCTTAGATCGGTTGACATGTACTCTTCCTCCATGATGCGGTGCGTGAAGCCCTTTGGACTAGGTAAAGCGACCTGTACCTGACCCACATGTCCTTTGAATACCTGAATACAATTGCGCTTTTGTACATCCCAAAGACGAATAGTAGCATCGTCGCTACTAGACACAAGTAATGTATCATCTTGACAAAAGCGTACATAATTGACCCATTCTGTATGACCAGTGAGAGTGCAGCACTCACCCGCAACAAAATCCCAGACGCGAATCGTGTTATCAGTCGATCCACTCGCCATCAAACGCGAGTTGAAATGTAAACTTAAAATTCCACCTGTATGACCTTCCAGAGTTCTTATACATTGACCTGTATGGTAATTCCATACTTTAAGGGTCTGATCCATTGAACCAGTAACAAGCTTTGCTTCATCAAACTGAAGCGCACGTATACATCGTGTGTGACCTTTGAGTGTAGAGAGCAATTCACCCGTCTCCAAGTTCCAAATGCGGACAGTCTTGTCATATGAACCAGTCATCATAATATTGCTGGAATCGCAAAATTGCACACACATCACGCCATCTGTGTGACCACTAAATACGCGCAGCCGATACTTGTTGTTTCTCCAGTTGCGTTCAACCATTAATCTCTCTGAATAAACTTCTTTCCACGGTCTGCGTTGAACGATATCTGGCACAACCTTTTTGCCTGGCATATTGAACACATTGTTATTCCCATTCTCTTCCTCCTCCATGCGTGCTCGTTTTGCGGGGTTTTCATCCACGGGTGATCGTTCATCATCTCTTTTCGAATAGCCACAGGCAGAACTCAGTGATATATCTACTGTTTCACGTTTTCTCACCAATGTCTTTTTTTTCTTATTTAATAAGGGCAGACCCCAACCACATTTAGTACACTTTTTGTCGATATGCTGCTCACACATTCTATGCCACAATGCATCGTCATCGGCCAATGATCTCCAACTACGAGATACCTGTGCTGCATGGCACAATGACTTTGCATCCAGATAAAAGAAGATTTGTAGTGATATCTCATGAGGTAGCACGGATATAAAATCGATGCGTAAAAGCGGCTTGACAACATCATACAGATAAGACAATTGAGGCATGCAGCATGTTGAAACCAATCCCTTTAGTATTAATAGACGTTGATCGGCTGGTGCTGCTGAAAATAACGACCAAATGTGAGTAATGGCTGCTTTATCTTCTGTTTGAAGTTCTTCTAATTGCTATTATAATTGATTTTGTTTTTCAATTTGTAATTTTAGTTGCAATTCATTTTTAATAATAATATAATTAGTCATCTCTCTATACAAGTCTCTCTTTCTCTACAGTGATCAACTTGATATTTTTCAATATTTACTCTTTGTGCATTTTCAATATCATTAGAATCAGGCAATCTTTTTTTAATCAGATCAGGACGATGACGGTAACATAACTTTCTTGTAGTTCCTACTTGGTCAGGAATATGGCGAGATAGAAAGCGTTTTATAGGTAGTTTTTCTTCAATATTATCGTTCATATTCAGTTTTTATTTAGTTTTATTATGTTTTGTTTACTAAAATGGTGTGTGTGTGACAACAATAGATCGTATTTTGCTTTTTGTCTTTTGTTTATATAAATATATAATATATACTTTGTATAAAAGAGGGGAAAAGAAACGTATTTAACTGCAAAAAGTATGTTTGTGTGGGTTTTTTTCAAGTTTCAAATTTGCTGAACTTGAGTTTTTATGTTATATTTTTTCGCACCCAAACCTTATTTGTCAAAATAAATAAAATGACATCACGACCTGCATATTTTAAGTCTTTCAAGCCCTTTTGGAGATCAAAAAAGTGTATATTTTTACTTTTTATCATTTTATTGAATGAAGCTAAAGTGTTAATCAGTGACTCTATAACAAATTACCAAGGTTTTTGTAAGATCATCTGTTTTCTTTCAAGTCAAACAGCTCCCTTTTGCTGAAATAATGCTAGCTCCTGTAACTTCCACAGAATGGATGTTCTATGGTGTATAGACATATTTTTGAGGTGTCCCCTCTCTTCCTAATAAAATCAGCTTCATCAACTTATTGGATTTATAGGAAATGATCTTCTTACTCTATATATTTACGTCAGATATAATATAATGGCTTGGATATAGTATAGATCAATTAGAAATAGGGTAAAATAAAGAATAGTTATCATTGTAAGAAAGCAAAGCCTTCAATTACACACACACACGTTATTATATTATATAAAAACACCTCTTCTTCTTTTCTTTGGATAATAATAGTAGCAGTAGTAATAATAAAACTTTTTTATTTCATTTTTCTGTACAAAATCTAAGCGGACAACATAATACCAACACCAAATTTACTTTGACCCTATAAACACAACACACAATTAATTTAAATCCATACACAACCATTATTATTATTATACACAGTACCTTCATATGATCTAAATCGCCACTAATAAGGAACGAGAAACCAGGTGCCATCTTCTCTTCCAAAACAGCCGACACCTTACCTGTGGTATCGATCTGGCCTCTAAAAGTAGCCTGTCTAAAATCGAATTTACCACCCACAGTAGTCACAGCCTCACGACGACCATTTTGCACCATCAAATTGAGCTCAACACCAAAGTCAACCTTATCATTAATGCGTTGATAATAACTTGCCTGGATAGCACCAACACCCTGGAACTGACATGTAGCGATATAATCACTACCAGTGTATTTACCTACAAGTGACATGGCCGTCTCTTCCATATCGGGTGTAGGGCGCTGGAGGACAATCTCAGATCCCAAAACAAGTTGCTGACTGACAGACTGCAAGTATGAGGCCATGTAAAGACCGGTCATTTCTACAAGATTGGGGTTCATTGTCTTGAAATTCAATGCATAGTCGGAGCCATTGAACTCTTGCTCGACTTGAATCATGGAGTGTCCGGGCATGTTTGTCAATTGGGCAACTACTTTGGTTGCACTTTGTGGAGACCAGGCATGACGAAGAACGCCGTTGAGGTTGGTATCGTTATCCATAGTACCTTGCAACATTGTCTGATATATATATATATATATAAGATATACGTTTCTCCTCAAATGTATATATAAACACTTACTCTCTCGGTCATATAACCAGACATAAAGTTATACATGGGTGGCATGACTTGTGAACCAAGTGAGAATTGGTGTTGAACGTGAAAGTTGCCAGAAAGCTCCTTTACAATATTGGCCTGTGCACCATCAAATAAGAAGCCAGCAGCAAATGTTTCTAGATAAATGAAGTTGTGTAAATAAAAGGTAAAATATTAAATAAATAATGTCACACCTTTAGTAGCTTCGTAGTGAAGTCTTTCAAACTTGCCAGGACTGGGCAAGTTGAGCTTATTTTTATGGTAGTTAAACAAGCTAGGCCAAGAGAGGGGGTTCCATATACAACCTATTGGTTTGGGGTCTTCTTTTACACCAAAGTGGTTAGGAAGTGGTGAAAATAACTTGCTTGCGTCTGTCATTTTTTTTTTGTTTTGGTTTTAGAGCAAGAAAAGAGAGAAAAAGAAAAAAAAATCCTAAAATTAAAGAACTAAACGTGACTTGATTTGACGTGTTTTCGCTTTAAATGTCCTGTTTTAAGTGTTTTGAAGCACCCCTTTCATACCATTGATATGTCATTAATAAAGCTCGGGTAAATAAAAAAAAATGACAGTAGTATTCTACTTTATTCCTGATGAATAAAGAAATGTCTGTTTGATAGAATATAGTTGCCATGACAACACTTTGATATGTAAATTATGCCGCTTTCGATCTCTCGCTCTCTTATATTTTATTCACTTGGCATTCTGCCGTACTGTGCTTCGATTCGGAACAAAATAGAATTACTTCTGCTTTGTTATGTTGCTAATGGTATTATTGTTGAGTCACTGCCTCTACACAACAATTGTGCTTAGTAGATATTTCAGTTCATTTCAGTAGCCAATAGACAACCCAGATACTATTTATGGTAAGAGTAAAGAAAACTATCCCTTTTCTCTTTTTACTTGATCAAAAGCGAAAGGAATTTATATATGGCATACATATAAGATACAGTTGTTGGCTGTCACTTACGTGATATACATATAAATTTATATACAGCACTTATTGATTTAAGCGAGTTCTCTTCGTTAACAGAAATATTTGCTATATAAATGATATTCTATATCTTAATAAGAAGGTATTGGTTAGTTCTACACTCAATGACACGCACTTTTCTATCATTTAGAGTGGGAAGCAGACAACGTCAGTGAAATTATATAAAAAAAGAAGAAACCCATTCTGATTGGTCAGCCCTCTGAAGAACCACAAACAAAAATAAAAAATAACCAAAATCAACTAACATCAACTTTGTTCTCTTCTCTTTCACTCTATTATGACTATAAAGCAACTTGAGACCGTGTTACGCTTTGCTTATCTAAATGGTTATTCTAGTGAACAAGTAATATAAAGTATATTACATGTATTAAACACATATTCATATAAAGACTAAACAACTAAAAATAAAATAAAATATAGTGGATAGAACCAACAAAAGAGTTGATAAACCAACAGCCAGAACTAGAACTTGATCTTTGTGGTAAAACTGTACTTGCTTTTGAAAAGGGGAAGCATGTTGTAACAATATTCTCTTGTTATTATTATTATATAGAGTTATTACTCAGTTCCCTGTTTTCTTTTACAAAAGTATCCAACAAATTACTCGAATCGTATATTTGCTATTCTTTGGAACTGGAACTCATCAAACCAAAGACCTTTCTTTCACATTTGATCCATTTCACTCAAACAACACACGACTCATTTCATCAATGGGCCTTTATCCTGGGTCTGTTGCCAAAGTTATTTGATTTTATCAATGCCGATGCCATCGTGACAAGTTTACAAAAATCAACACAAGATGAGTGGGTTGATTTAATCCATGAGACCTTGCTAACATTGGCCGATGTGGTGTCGGTTGGACTCTATCCAAATCACAAATTCAAGGCAACGATAGAGCAACAACAGCAAAAACCAGATATATCTGCTCAAATGACAGTGGACGCGTCCTCCTTCTTTAACAACAGCAGCCAAGTTTTCGATTCTCAGATATCTGCCCATTCATTCAATAATAATAACACATTTGACCCCGAGTCTACACTTGATATTGATAATACGCAGCAAGTGGAAGAGGAGGCGCCTTTGAACGATACAAACTTGATGGCATCACAAGCCACACAGAATACACATCACTCGATGGAATTGGAGGAGACGCACAAGGTAGAATACGCGAATGCGATTACTGCTGCACAGCTGATGATTCAATTGATTGAGAAGAAGGGGGCAAAGAGGATATTTGAGGTTCGAAACAATCAAAAGCGACAATCAGGTTCTAATTCAACAGAACAAGGTAGTGATATATATATATATATATGTTATGTATAACTTAGACTAAAGTTTAACAAAATGTGTATAAAAAAAAAGAAGAACCTTGGTTAAGCTGTCAAAACAAGTTGATTCTGAATGATCAAAAGGCTTCTACTGTTGTATCTCAAAATAGCGATGTTCAAAAATTGATTTCACTTGTTCAGCGATTAACAGACCGAGACGCTGAACGAAGAATGGCGGTACATATGAAGTACCACGAGTTGGAAGATGAAGGAACGGCAAGGGCCATGCCTAGTGCAGGTGTCATGGGTTTGCTTTATCATATTGTACAGATTAGACCTTCGTTGGAAGATGATTATGTGGTAGATCAGTTGATGAAATTACAGGCTATTAAGGTGAGAGAACACAATGGATTTGTCATTGGTGTCATATATTCACATATCTTATTGTAATTTAGGGCTCATTTGATGAATCTTTTTATTTGGAATTATGGTTTGCTGCATTAACAGGTTTTAGAGAGGCTTGTCTTAATACAAGTTGTCAGGGCCCACCAAGCGAGAGTACAGGGGAAAGAGATAAGAATTGTAACATCATTGTGGCTACTAATAGATTATTATGGAGATGCTTGGTTTTAGTAAAGGTAAAATTAGGTTGATTTGTGTGTGTAAAGAATATATATATATATATATATATATATATATATCCATGCTAATATGCCTTTATATATAATCCAAAGTTACCATTATTATTGAGTAAATTAAAAGAAAGAAAAGCACTGGAAGAAGAAAAAAGAGGTGATATCAAGAAACCATTGAATGAAAACGATGTAAGTTAAAAAAAAAAAAAAAATGAATATCCCTCTAATTCAATCACTTATATATATATATATATATCTGTATAGTTAAATCCATTGGAATCTTCATTAAAAGAGCTAAAGGCATTCACAGGCCTTGTCAATGCATGTAATACACCAGTTTGCTCTCCAGATTTTTTTGCGCCTTCATCTGTAGCCCTAGTGGACAATATGACCTTTGGAGATGACGATGATGACGATATCATGAAGATGATTGATACCATGAGTTACACCGCCGATCTCAATTCACCTGAAGTAACAAAGGCCATCCGATCCATCAGCAGTAACGATATCTTTACAAACATTGTCCAGATATGTGAACGCTATGGCTTTGTTCGTCCTGAAAAGGCAAAGACACTCTTGGGAAAACAAGACTTTATGGACATTGAAGAGGGTGACGATGCGGCCTTGGTGGATCAAAATATCAAACAGCGTATACAGTCTCTACGTGAAAACACCACCTTTAAATCAATCACTGAACTCGTTTATATCGGTCTTGTGTCACCTATTCATCTTCGAACTGTAGTGGATTTTATTTTGGAGTTGCTGCAGGAGAAGTGTCGGATCAATGGGTTTAATGACATTACAAAAATAGCAGATGCGTTGATGGAGAACCCGTGTATGATTGATTTGATGGTTCAACTTTATCCCCCTTGGACATTCTTGACTCCTTTAGAGAGTGTATTAAACAATTGGGGTCCTTCTTTAAACAGTGTTGCTATGGATATGGATGATGACCCTGTAGGTGGTGAACAGGAGGAATTGGACGGTGTTCAATTACTCTATAATAAGTTTAGTAAGGTGTGGAACTTTGTTTACACAGTTATCAATCGATTCAAGGTAATGGATAGAATAGTATATATAATTTGATCATTATATATTAACAAAATCATGTAAAAACAGCTTTATAGAGATATAGATCGTATATTCCAAAATAAATATGATTTTTGCTATCGCTTTTTCAGTAACAATGATCCTTTCCTATACGGCATTGACGTCCAAGATGACTTTATGGAGCAAACAACCAACCAATGGATGAATGGACTAGCCGGACAAGACGGCCTCTCTGATGAGCTCATGTCCAACTCTCGACCCCAGGACCTTCTCAGCATCGTACCCACACTGCTCCACCGCTGTATTTTGCTCTATTCCGCTGGACATATGGAACAGGATGCATTCGATGGTCTGATGTCATACTTTGAAAAGAAATTTTTAAATTTTGCACTCCCAAGCGTCATATCTACCTTGTGTGATGAATTGAACTATGATGGTCATACAGCTATTGCATTCAATGCACTCTATCAGATCATCATGTCTGAATCGTCACAACCGCATGTCAGTCAGAACTCTGTTCTGGGTGCCCTGGAATCGTTGGTCGAGATGAAGCAGCAGGAGGCTCTCTTTTATAATGATGAACAGGTGGATCCACAGCTGATGCAACGCATAAATGACTTGAGAGCTCATATACTCAACAATAACCAGCAACTCGACTCCAAATCCGAGATGCTTCATACAGAGACAGTCTCTACAGGGGTGACTCCCACTACATTATTTGAAAAGGCAGAGTTGATGTTTCGTTATATTGTAAAGAGTGGTAGATCCATGTTTATGATTGATGTGGATGCTGATACATCGGCCTTGTGGGACAATGTTCCTAAACAGCAGGTAGTCTCTCATTATTTGGATATGGTCCTGTTTGAGACTGCATTGTCTATTGGAGGTGGTCATTGGTTTGTGAATATGATTGTAGATCAAGTATTGGAAGCAGGAAAGAGTGGTGGTGCTGTTAGAGCAGGTAAGGGATACGTTCGTTTAAAAGAGAGAACATCAGTGATATATATAAATGGGAGATTAACCATCTTTTTTTTTTTTTTTTTGCTATATATAGCTGAACTGGGTTCTTGCTTGATTGCCACCCCATTACTCTACTCAGCCAATAGTCATGAACGTTGTTTTAACCTATTACGCTGCCTGTTACAAGTTGTATTACCCAGCTCTTTATCCGAATGCGCCCGATTAAACATGTCATTTTTCCAGGGACAAACACTTGGTGTTTTTACGAGCGATTGCCTCGTATTGATGCAAGGACGTGATGAATCTGTGTTTCAATTGGGTAAATACTTCTTTGAAGCACTTGTGATTGATAAGGAATCCTCCTCCATCAAACAAGAAGAAGCTGAAGTAGAGGAACAGTCGGAATATTTTAGTGAATGGGATGATACAATAATCAAGAGTGCGGTCTGGCGAGGCTTTGTTAAAGGTTTAATGAGCAATCCCATGATTGAAGAGATTTGGCCCAATGCATTTATTTAAAAAAAAAAAGCTATTTATGAATAGGATAGAGACCACGTAAAGTGATATCATAAACAACTTCTTCAATCTTTTTCACTTCATATTTAATACCATCAAATCTAATAACAAATATAAATGTTGAATAACTGGTGATCATTCTTTTTACTTTCTTTTTTTTACCTTTTGCGAAGTATATCATTCTTTAAATTTAAGAGTTGGAAACCACCACTTAAGTCTTTAACTTGTTTAGAAATCAGAACAGGTTTCTCGTAATCACCTACAGTGACTGCATTGACACACAATCTTGACTATATTGTTATGCTGTTTTAGTATGTTGCTCAAATAAAACAAGGTATTGATATTTACCAATTCACCAATTAAGCTAATATAAGCATGAAGAATATCTTCAAGTTGAATATGGAATTCATGCATATTATTATGTACATCCACTTTGACTATAGAGAACAAAGCAAAAAAAAAAAAAAAAAAAAAACATGGTTCATTGATTGTTATGATGAATTAATTATCTTGATTTACCTCCAATGGCTTGTTCTACTAAGGGAATCACGTTCACTACTTGTCCTTGATCAAGATAGGACTTAAATACCACCAAAAACACAGCCTGTTGCATTGGTCGATTCCACAAGTCGTTATATCTAACAGCATATATACGCGTCAATATTCCTACTTCTTCTTCTTTTATTGACCTTTATTTCAATCATCCTTTTCATATATATATAAAAAACCTTTACTTATAAAACTCGTTCTCAGGTATTAACTTGACAAGTGTTTCAACTGCCTTTTTTACTTGTGCAAAGTCTATTTCAGGAACTGAACGTAATAACGTATTAGTTTTTTTTTTTTTTTTTTTATCTTTATAATATATATCATTACTATTTTGTTGATTACCTAAACCTGAAGGATTACTATGAACTTGATTCAAAGTCGCGTTTAAATGTCTTACAGTGCGATCCAACTCTTTGACAGTTGTGCGGATTTCCTAACGTTTTTGTCTGGTTTAGTTTACTCTAGTTTTACTTTAGTTTATCTATCTATTTTACATCTTTTCTAATTGTTTCTTGTTCAAGTGCTCGCTCCAATTCATTAAAAAAACCCAAGTCCATTTTAAATACTTTTATATGTATCAAGTAAAGAAAAGTTTGTTTTTTATTCTGTCTTTTAATTTATTTATTTTTTACAGACATTTTTTCACAATGCTATCTATTGGTGAGATCCGCGACAAGGAGAGAAAAGTATCTAATTTTATTTTATTGCTGCGGTAAATGTCACAGCCCCAAAATGCATAAAACCGCAGCAATAACAGTTCTTCTTTCCTATTATCTCAATAACCGTTCCACACATTAAAAATTAGAGTAACAGAACGTCGAGTCTATTACCCAAATCAGACAATGTGACTATGCGAGTTTATTACAATATAAATGCTTTCAATTTTTTTTTCTTATTTTCTTCTTCAGTTATTATTCCCATTTTCTGTATTTATTACTACTTAGTTTCCAATATGGATCGAATGCCTGGTGAAATTTTACTTGAAATCTTTCTTCTGCTTCATCAAACAGATAAAGTAGAATGTATGCGAGTGTGCAAAAAATGGGAATACTCTATAAGAGAGTTTTGTTTACTTCATACTCTCTGTATATCTTCACAACGACAAATGAAGAAGCTCATCCAGATATTCAAAAATGAGCCTCACAAACGTGAACTTGTTGACCGCGTCTTCGTGTTTTCAAGGAGAAATGTCCTTCCGTTTGTTACCCCGCTATTATCCTATTTCCCAAATCCACGAGAGGTCTGTCTGCCAACATTAGCTTT
The DNA here is from genome assembly GCA_025399235.1 of Backusella circina FSU 941. Taxonomy (NCBI): domain Eukaryota; kingdom Fungi; phylum Mucoromycota; class Mucoromycetes; order Mucorales; family Backusellaceae; genus Backusella; species Backusella circina. The sequence continues at coordinate 60,543 of MU622405.1, forward strand.
AAACGAGCAAGATGCAAAAAGTGAAACGTATCAGCGATGGTCCAGTCATGTCAAGCATCTAACTGAATACTACAGTCTCAAAATGACGACAAAGATACTGGGCTACCATGTCTTCTCTCGTTTGGAAACACTGAGTGTGTATAATGATGGAAGAGGCTATGATCGCTTACCGGAACTAGTCGAGGTCCTCTCAAATGCACCGGTATTGAAGGAGTTGAGACTAAACCATTTCGAGTTTACGATCGATAGCCTGGAAGCTCTGCATGCGGCAGCACCTTCACTCGAATCCATTTACTGTAATGAAGCAACCATCCTTATCATGGAACATGAACCCAAAATCCCATCAGCTATGAATATCCAACCTGCTTCTTTAATGAAATCATTTACATTCAGTATGCGCCTCATGTATAATATCGAGCATGCAGCCTATTTCTTTGAATATGTGGGAATAAAATATCCAAATCTAGAAGAACTTGGGCTCACCAACTTGTATTATTATACGTCTATTAATCAAAAACAGGAGATCTATTCGGACGCACTGACACCTCTTTGTCAAAAATTGGGCCCTCAGCTAAAAAAATTAACTACATTTGTACCTGGATCCATTCAAGATATGTTTAAATGGATGGATGATTCAACCTGTCGAGTAAAGGAGTTGGATATTGAAATGTCATCCTATACTGTTGATGATTTTAAAAATTCAAAGCAGCCAGTTTACATTGAAAAGCTGACTTTAAGGGACATCATTTGCAACAACTTCAGCTGGTTGGTACAATGCACTGCATTGACGGAGTTGCGGCTGTCATTTAATCTACCTAACAACAATAACCATCACCCAAGACGGAAAATGAAATTGGATTCTCTTTTAAAGGTTTGTCCCAACACTGTTACAACTCTATTGTTGGCCAATATCGAAATACATTACGACAAAACTACTACCATTCAATTGCCTGCAATGAGAAATCTCTATTTCCGGAGGGTCGAATTTACGGATGGTTTGGATCAATTTATTGCAAAGGCGTTCCCTCAGCTACTCGTCCTGAAATTTCATTTCTGCAACCTATCCTACAAGACACTTGTTTTCCCAGGTCTTTGCTTGTTTCGGTTGAAGATTGATGACATATTTACAAAAAAGAAAATGCCTACTGAGACATTACTTGTAAAGACAACGAACAACAACGATAGCCGATTATACAAAAAGATGCGCTTCAAGGTGGGAGAGGCTTCGATGGGTGTTCGTTATACAAAATATGATAAATCTATCTATCCAGAAAACAAACTAATGAATCGTGATAAATTCGATAAGGATCCACTCATTACTTTTGAGTGTGCATCTGTAAAAAATATAATGTATTGAAGAAAAAAATGTATATACTGGTGTGTCCATTTATTCACTCAAAATAAAAATTATAAAGACTATGTATTATTATTATTATTTTTAAAAAAAAATATATATTTCTCTTTTTATTTTTTTCAGAGGGAACAGTTTCTTCAATCATATTCTATGTAAAGTAAATCGTACCTTAAATGAATAAAAATCTTCGAGAATGTTATCAATTGATTCATATGCTTAACTCTTCCAGAAACAGTCAGTATCTAGTTATAGGAGCCGTTGTCAAACTCCAAATTATTAAATTCTAATATCATTCCTATTTCTTGATATTGGTATAAGACTACATTGATATTATAGACACTCCATACCTTCGACCAACCATCCAAAAGTACAATGTTCATTAATTGATGAGTTCTTTGGATACGCATTTGTAATTGTCTTTTACACATTTCTGCAATTCTATCTCTATCAATATAATCACCCCTTTACTCTTTTTAGAAGCTTTTACCTCTCTGCATCCTATACTTCTGCTTTTAATAAATGTAGAAAGATATATTAAGTTTATATCATACTTTCTTTCACGATTTTATCATTGAATAACTGTTGTTCGATGGTTTGTAGCGCGGGAGTTTGCCTTATTTGATACTCTAATAGATGAGAGAGTGCACTAAAACATAAATATAAATAACGCTCATTTTATTTTGTAAAAACAAGTATACTTACAGTCATTATTTAAAAGATAATCGAGGCTTTGTTTTGAATGTCTTTAATCCTGCAACGTTGATAGATTTAATCTCCATAAGTCAAGAACATAATCACGTTTTTTGGTTTTATAAGTTAGATAAAAGACATGAATCTTGTTTTCACTCTCAGTCAAAAAGGAGCCATGCATAATCTGGAAAAGCTAACTCTGCCAACACCAAGGTTTATAATAGACGTGACTAATGCTACCTTTGACGGATTGTTTCTTTATATTAATCCATCATTTTTTAGAATTAAACCACCCTTGTGAGCCATTGGTACCAGATGTTGGATTTTCATTTCCCAAATTCGTAATAATCTGAAAATCTTTCATTTTTCGATAAACAGTAGTATAAAACATAAAAAGTAAGTGTGATAAATTACGGAATATATAACATTACAAATAAAATCCAATGATTGAACTTCTTACCTCGTTGAAGTGGTCACTTCGAATAATCTACCTCTAAATTATTATTCCATTTATAATATCTATTATAAAGAGTGTCTAATCATTTTGCAATCCAAATGTTTACCATTAGTAAAACTTGCTTATTCATTGTTCGGTAAAACCGTAA
>MU622405.1:63600-90922 GCA_025399235.1 Backusella circina FSU 941
GATGACAATAGCACAGATGGCGACGCCAGAGTCTAATGCAGCAGATAGTATATAATTGTATTTTTTCCACCAAGCGTTCCAACGTCTTTTGATAAGTAAAGCCGTAGTACAAAAGACTGTTACATTTTTTTATTATTATAGAATGGATTAAGTAGAGAAGAAATGATGCTAAAGGGTATATAATAAATTATAGATGTTTTTTTTAAGCATACACATCAACACCAGTCCAGTTAGCAGTAGCTAAAGGACATTCATCAATGGACTCTGAGTTATTTCCCCACCATTGAGGGAAATGAATTTCTGAGTTTTGGAAAGCAAAGAAGATGACAATAGCACAGATGGCGACGCCAGAGTCTAATGCAGCAGATAGTATATAATTGTATTTTTTCCACCAAGCGTTCCAACGTCTTTTGATAACGTAGTTGAAAATGAATCCTACAAATGCCCAGGTTGGGAAAACAGAAGTGGGTGCCGGTGGATATGGTGCCGGACCAAGCATGAATACAGGAATATTCACCTTACTCACCCATGAGTTGGGAAATTTCTTTGATAGCAAATAGAACGGAATTGGAAGTAAGAAACCTCCAAGAAGGAAAAAGGGAATACCATAGTAAAGAGAGTCCTTTGCAAAGAACTTTCCTGGTCCTATTAGCCCCCAAATGACACTCGACGCGCCAAATAATCCTGCGTTTGGACTAAAATATTCATATCATATATATTAGTATCATTTTTATATTTATCAGAACTATTTTTTAATAGACTTACCAGGTCCAAGGATAGGCATCGGTTGTACAGACATTCGGGATAGAAGTCATGAGATAATCCGTGGTGCCAAGAGATACGAAGGAAGCAATAATTGTTCCGCAAATCTGAAAAACGAACATTTGTCTTGGAGGAATCTTCATATAATGACCAAGTTTTAAATCCTGGGAAAATAAAAGTGCCTGGCGTACGGTAATATAGCCGTAAGTTTTGAAAATCATATTTCCAATAGGGTGACCAGGGCGAATAACACCGTACACCCATTCAGTAATCATAGAAATCGTAGGTGATTGGGATGTAATTGCAGTAACGATGCCGATAGGTAGCAGCCAAATAAAAGCCAAAACAACAGCAATAATCAATGCCCACCACGGCATATCGGATGGCCAATGAATAACAGTAGCAAAACTAAGTGCAAGAGCAACTACAAACAGGACTAAATACCACCAATCTGGAACCTCTTTATAACTATCCATCAAACGTGCGTGGATATCGTCGTCGTCATTACGAGCACTTCTTAGTCGCTTCCATATTTCTTTACCGTTATATAAGACTGTGTGAGTAATAATGGCACCTAGAGCTGCAAGACCTTGACCATAACAAACAGCAAAGAAACCAGTAATACGAATAGGCGAATAGTTTTCGTAAGCTTCCTCATCCAAATACTGCTCTGGAGTTAATACACGGGTACGATTATACGGATTTCCCCAGATATCGTATTGATGAGTATTGTATAACGGAAACTTCTTACTCTCCCATGTGTCTGTGTAATATATAGAAGGAACCAAAATCCAGATAAAAAACACGAAACCTGCCAGCATATTGGCTTGAACAACCCAAGGGATAGCCAAAGGACTAGGATACCAAGCCGCAAGTTGACTCCAATCCAGTGTGAAGCTAGCAATACCAAGACCATTAAGACCTGAGCCAATTTGAGAAACGAGGATAGAATCTTTCTTGGTCCAGCAGATCCATGAGATAGAGGTCAATATGGGAATAATAAAACCTGGGAAGAAATACCAGCAGAATGAAGCAGCAAAAGCAATGAGGAAGAACTTGTTTCGACTTAAAGAAAGACCAGGTGTCACTGCCTCTGCATCCGCCACATCTTTAGGCACCTCCTTATGAAACGTGTGAAATAGAGTAGCATTCACTAGGTTAATAGGCCAAACCATGGAGGCAGGACGAACCAAAAATCGGCGCAAGACACCTGCGAAACCAAATCCCAAGATACTTGTGGTCAACACAAGCAGAATACCACCACCAAAACCCCAGTCTTGATTATAGTATAATTTCTGAACAACAATGATATCAATGGCATCAAATGAAGTGGCTGCAGCATTGGCCATCATTGTAATTAACACATGCTCTTTGACGTTAAATTTACCAGGATTAAGGTTAAAACTAAATCGACCAAGGGGTACTTTATAAGAGGGAAGAATCCTTTCGAATAGACGGCCTGCAGGAAATGCCAATAGCTGCACAACAATCACTTTAATTGTGAGAGGATTGGCCCGGAACCAGAAAAACTAAAAAAAAAAAATACATGTAAATATTCATCATTTAATAAAAAAAAAAAAAATGACTTACTTGATTAGTGAAAGAAATAGCGGCAGAAAATACAATGCCCCAAAACCATGATCTAAAAGTAGCGGCTGGAAGGGAAGGATCATCTGTAGGAGGTATACTTGCTCTTACTTCTTCTATGGGTGAATCTTCATTAGGATCAATATCATGAACATTGCCATTTTTGCTAATAAATGAATTGTTGCTTAACGTTTCAGTTAAAGCTATGGGCACATCTGATTTTTTATCAATGTCCATTTTATTTTTTTTTTGAAAAAAAAAATGGTATATGTATAGAGGAAATCCAATAAAGTCAAAAATAAAATAACTAAATCAAACAGAATAAAAAAAAAATGACTTCTTTATATATGCATTTGGAGACTTTACACTGTCAATGAAAAAAAAAAAATCAGGTTCGGTAGTTTAACTTGATATGGTTTTAGCCAATAGAGACAATGAGTGTGCGAGTTTTCTTTTGTTCAAGCACGCCATCAGTTGCGAATAATCATAATCTACATGAATTACTGAAACTTTTTTTATTTTCTCTCTCTCCCATTTTACTTCTTAAGAAAAAAAATAAATGTTACCGCCTGTATTTGAGAGTGGAATCACATTATTAAAATGGTGGCTAGATTGGCAAAAATAAAACCTAATCTGAAAATATACCATTCCTGTACTACAGCATTTTATAAAATGCTTTGCTGTTTTGATTTGCTTTATAATTCACTCGTCAATTATTCTTGCCTTTGTTTTGTTTCTTATTTTTTTTTTTAATTTTTATCGATGTTTCTGATCTTGCGTAAAAAGAAAAAAGACGGAGTTGGTTTATATCTGAGCCATCGCTCAAATTTTGACTTAGTATTTGATGAGTTGGATTGCTCAATTTTTGTCCAAAATGACATCTTTTCATTTTTACAGCTTAAAAAAGTAAATTTTGTACTTATTTGTAAACTGGTGCTTGTGTTACAGCATTATTTTTAATAGAAAAGAGGTACAATAGTTTATAAAAATATTGTGCTTTCTATTTAACCACTAATGTTTGATTGACTCATATACTTATGTATGCTTCTGACCAAATATGTAAGACTACATCAGCCATGTCTTCTTTTTTCTAGTTATTTTAACGTATGTTTACTAAAAAAAAAAAGTCTTTTAAAAGCTTTCCACAACGACGTAGTAAATCGGTATGGAAAGTGCATATCTTCTTTCTTGTACATATAGTCTAAAAATAACTAATTAGTCCATAAGTAAAAAAAAGAATATGATCTCTCAAATTATAGCTGAAAAAAAAATCTGATCGCGTCATTACTGTTGATATGTACATATGGAAAGTGTAAAACGCTTGAGTTTAGGTAACATCATAAAATTGACTTACTATTGAAAACCTATACTTTTATAATTAACCTTAGCTTTCTTTGTTATAAAAAAGATATCATCACTTTATGACTATAAATTGTTATTGAAATGTCCTTAAGAAAGTACAGCCATTTTGCTTCCCGATTTTAAAATGGCCAATAAATTAAAACACCTGCCTTTGTTTACATTTAATTATTATCATGGCACAAAGTCCTGATGTAAATGAACTCTCAAATATACTTGCACCTCTATTTTCAACCTTTTCATTTCCACAATTGGAAACAGTGCTCTATGCTTACTTACCCACCCGCCTCGAAAGCTATGTTCACAAGACAGGCATTTATGCAGTGGACCACTTTATTGTCACTGCCACTGTCACCATCGTACTTGTCATTACAAAACTAATTGTAAGGGCAGTGCAGCCTTTTCTTCGACCCAATACTAGAAAGAAACATTTTGAAAAACAAGACATCTCGGTCTTGATTGAACCTGTTCATCAGGATGATTACCACTCAAGTAAAGTATACATACATCGAAGCTATTAGTTTACGTAATAATAACAAACTATTAGTTTCTAATGTTTACCATCAGGCACTGTTGCATGTCATTTCAGAACAATCACAACATAAACTAGCCGGTCACTATAAACTAAAGCAAAACACAGAAGCAGAAACCGAACCTCTACAACCACCAGCATTTAATATGATTCCACAACCAGACCAAGGTAGCAAGAATTAAAAAAGGAGAAAAAAATGACTAAAAAAATAAAGTAATTACAGCCCATGTGATTCACTATAAAGGAAATCAATTCCAAATTTTACTTCAGTCCAAAGAATCACACCAACAACAACAACCACAGGGCGAGATTTTACCTGGCAGTGAATTTGCTAAACCTGGCATTCGATCTGCCGCTTCTTCAGAACCATCGATTTCTGTCTCAGTTTTAAGAGGTGCTAAGCCTCCTTATCCCACTGTGGCAACAGTCAGCGACTTTTTAAGAGAAATAACACAAGACTATTTGGTTTATGCAGAATCTGTAAAGAAGAAAAAGAGCAGATCGAGATATGATTATGCAGTCTCAGGTAAATGGGTGCGAGTATGCTCATTATATGAAGTACAAGGTCTTGATACAGTGGCGCTTTGTCCTACCCAGGAAACACAAATAAAGAGTGATTTATCTGCATTCAGAAACAACAAGGCATTTTATAAACGGATTGGATTTCCTTATAGAAGAGGTTATTTGATATTTGGTCCACCCGGTACAGGTAAAACAAGTTTAATATTTGCTATAGCGTAAGGAACAAATGAATGAATGTATGTGTTATAAAAGCTTGGATATTCTACTCATTATCAAATGCGCCGTATTTATGAAATGGTGATGGATGACTCAAGTATACTAGATGATGTTTATCCTGCTTTTGAAAAGGAAATATCTGAATTTATAATACCACCAAGTGAAATTATGCAAATGATGGTCCTATGTAGAAATGATACATCTTTAATACCATTTAAGTTGCAACAAATTGCTGAAAAGTACTCCAAAACGGAACCGAAACCTTTTTTTTCAAAATCAGTGGAGTAAAAAAAAAAAATAAAAAAAAAAAAATCGAGAAAAATAGAATTGTTTGAATTTCAAGAAGTTATAAAAAAAAAATTTTTTTTCTTCCTTCTTTTCCTATTTTATTTATTCTTCGCCTATTTAACAACCCCTTTCTTTTATTCAGCATCATCTTTTTCACTGCTATTATTCCTTAACTTTACTCACAATACGAATCATTAAACATTTTATTATTTTAATAAAAAAATTTGTTCATGAGTGATGTGCAGACCAATTCACTGTCAATACCAATCTTAGAACAACAGCATGTAGCACCAACCAATGCAAATAATGATAATGATGAGAGTGAAAATAATCATCATAACAGTAACAATAATGCTTATAATGTAAGTTTATCTCGACCACCATCCTACCTTCCCCACTCGGACACCGAGCGTCAGCTTCAGCATCAAAGAGATCTACAAGTACTACAACAGTTGGGAGAATACTATTATCGACAACGGCAACGTGACGATTACTTTAATCGACTCTTTTTTAACGACATCCAAGATAATGAGTCAACGGAAAAGTACAAGATGAGAGATGCCTTCAAAGTATGCTGTTTAGGTCAATTTAAAGGTATTCTGATGGCATTTTGGACTCTGGTCTTTGTATTTCTAGGGGCCATCTCGGTGTTTGTGCCATCTTTACCTAAAGCTGCACATGCACTGTGGATACCACTGATCGTCTATATTGTTACATCCTTTTGTGTGTTCAAGTATAACCAAAAGGAAGTAGCTCATATTGATTCACTCGAGAGGTATGTGCTTGAGGCTAGAAATAGAAGAAGACAGGAAATCCATCAGGCCGAACAACATTTTCAATTACCCGATGGCCATTTTTTTGAAATACAATATCCAAAGGAACATGGTCATCCTGTAGTGACTTTATTACCCCCGCCTCCTACTTATTCACCGATTCCAACACCCCAACCTTATTAATTAATAATATTAATAACAATACTAATAATAAATGTATTTTTTTAATAATATATAGGATTGATTTACTCTAGTACATATCATATGAGTCAAAATAAAAATAAATAAATTGTAAAACCAATAATTTAACTTCCAAAGATTTCAACAGTGAAATTATAACCTTGGCCTCTTAGACTTCGTACATGAAGCTCGACTTGGTTAAAACCAACGCCTCCCTTGACGATATTTGCATAGCCACGCTTACCCTTCTTGTTCTGATCAGTGAGACGAATGGCATGGATAATCTCTCCCTCGGGTGAAGTGTAGTCGTAATCGTCTTCCTGTGTACGTAGGAAATGACCTTCTTTGACTACCGTCGTGTTGAGCAATAGTGCATCGTTAGGCTGGATTTTACCATAGATAATCGCACGACCGTCACTTCTCTGACAGCTTACCAGAGACAATAAGAAAAAAAAAAGCAGATAAAAAAACTTCATAGTGGGTCTATTATTTCTTCTATTAAAAATAGAGAGAGAGAAAAAAGAAAAAGAAAAAAAAATTGCGAAGAATCATCGATATATATATACTGAAGTCTCAATTACGCTTTATTAATCCCGAGGAAACCGAATGAACGAATTATTAACCTCGTTTGTATTTGTTTTAAGACTTATTAATCGTATAAAGCCCTTTTAATATACTATTGTAATTGGCTTTTTAATTCTTGAATTTCCATTTCCAGCTTCATTCTCTCAAGTCTTTCTTGCTGTAATTGAAGCTCGAATTCTTTACGTACTTTATCGATTTGTGTTTGGATTAATTTCTGGATTTTTGGATCTAAAGCGTCATCCTCTGTTTCAGGTACAGGTGGCATCGACCGTTTAGGTGCAATAGGAGGATTTTCAAGCTTTTTCTCCGGAATAACGGTAGGAATAACGACAGGTGAAGTAGCTGTAGAAGTAGTTGTAGAAGTAGTAGTGTGACGAGGAGGTGCAACAGCTACATACGAATAAGCAGAGATTTAAATATATATGAATATACACAGTTATATATATATATATATATATATTCACTTACGATTTAATGGTGTTGATTTGTTTCCAAAGTTAACCTTTGGTGGTTTTGCAAGATGATGGGCGCCGGGTTTATCAGTAGGAGAGGTATCATTGACAGATGTAGGTCTTATTGGCAGTGTACGAGTAGGTCGTTCAAAGCCAGGAGACATTGGTGGTAAATCGGGTGAAACTAACGGAATGGATGGGGTTCTTTTATGACCCGTACTCTTTGAATCAGTGGAGATAGACATGGTATTTAAGCGGCGGGTAGGTACAGGTGGTGAATTAGGCATACTAGTAGGTACAGGAGGTGAAGTAATAGGTCGAGGTGGGGTAGTAGTAGGTCGAGGAGGTGCCATAACTGGTACACCACCGCTACTATTGCTACTTGCTTGACGACTGGTCAATAAGGAAGTGGGTCGAGTGGTGACTGGTACAGGTGGTGGGGATGCTAAAGACGATGGAGGAGAATTTTCACTCTTAACTGTGGCTGGACGTACACGAGGAGGTCTCTGCGGTGCTTTTTCCTCTGTCTCCACTAACTGTACAAAGTTGGATGGGAAAATACCCGTGCCTCCACTCTCACTTGTACCCTTCCACCAACCTGCGTCTTCTAATTGGTCAATGTTTACAACATATTCACCTCTCATCAATTTAATCTCATCTAAAGATACAGTTTATGAATATTCTTATTTGCCTCCTTTTTTTTGTTTTTGTTTCTTAAGCCAAGTTACCATCGTTCTCTGGCGTATAGTCATGAATGACCATGGCCCTTTGATTTTTTGCTGAGTTTGATTCTGGGTTTGGAAGAGGAACATTGGGTTTGGCCGGAATTATGGGTGGAGGCACCTTTTACAGGTTATATGGTGTAAGAAACACAGATTTAAAAATGACAGCCCATTATATGGAAACTTACTGTATCATTGGTATTAACTGAAGTTCTACTATTTCTCTTTAATGATGAAAATCCACCAGCCATTATACTACCAATACCACCCTGCTTTACACCGTATGCTGCCAATTTAAAACCGTCTATTACTAGCGTTAACAAACCAAATACGTATTTATATATATATTTATATTATATAATTACTCTTTGCTTTAATCTCATCCAAATGACCATTTTCATCCACCACTTGTACGTACTTTTGTTTATTGTTGTTGTTGTTATTGTTTTTTTTAAAAAAAAAAAAAAAAGAAAAAGAAATGTATATAAATGGTTAATCTCATTTATATAGAACTTTAAAAATACAATCGAGTTCTCCTTCTCTCTTTTTTTTTTTTTATCTTACATTCGTAGGGAATAGACCTGTTTTTCCGCTCGATTCTCCCTTCCAAAAACCATCCTTCCCATGTTGATCCAAAACGGTGATGATCTTGAACTTTGAGAGAGATAATTCATCTTGTGCTTGTGGGGTGTAGTTTTCTAACACAACAGCCAAAGTCTTACCTTTTTTGATATTATTTTATGTGAATAATAAGTATACACGTAACATCATGATATAATATATATTTACCATCAGGTTTAACCTTTTCTAAAAACTAAAACAACATATATATTGGAATTAAAAATAAAGATAATAACAAACTATAAATAAATGGCTATTTACGTTACTTGGCACCAGGCCAAATGCTTTGTGATCAATTCTCTCGGCCAACCACCAATCTGGACTATCCTGGTTGGTGATAAAAATGCCTTCGTCTAGCGAAAGAGGTAATTCATCCTCTTTATCGGTTTCATAGACGAATAGTGCTTTATAAAGTACTATCCAAAGCAATAAATGATATTTAGTTAAAAATCATATCCGCCTTTTTTCTATTATTTCATACCTGTCATTTAAGAGATATGATACACTAACAAAAGAAACGAAAAAAGAAAGTAAGTGAGTGAGTGAGAGAAAAAGGAAGGAAAAAAGGGAGAGAAAGAAAAGAAAGAAAAAAGAAGAAAAAAAACAGTTACGGAACTTGGGAATAACCGAATAAAAAAAAAAAAAAGTCAGTTGAGCTTTTTTTAGGTGCTTTGGCCGCGTTTCCACAAAGTCACACACTTTACACAATCCTATTTTCTCTTGTTGAATGAAATAGAATTCTTTTAATTTATTATTCTACTTTGGTCTATTCTTATTTTCATACGTAGGGAACTCAATGACATCAAATAGAATCTAATTTATTTATATCTTTCTTTTTTGCACGTGAACATTTCAGTTTTGCATCTATATCTTTATTGTCATACTATTTAAAACTCAGTACATTTTGTCCTCATCATCGAGTCGAGGATTGCTGAAGAGCTTGTCCAGAGTATAATATCTACTTAAAGTAGAACATCTCCTGGTTTCCGTAGGTATGACAGTTTTATGCAGCTGAAACTGCACTTTTTGTGAAATGACAAAGACATGCATCCTCTTTACTCTGTAAGAATTATTATTCAGTAATAGCCACTCTTTCTGTCTCTTTTTATTACTAATACTATTAATATAGTTTATAGGAGGGTAGTATAGATAATATACATTTCGAGAATAAGTCTTCAAACAATAAATATAATGCTTTTCATATTGTTTAATAAAATATCAGACTAAATCTATATAAATTTGGTTTGGTATAGGATCAACTAATTTGAGAAATATTAATTGAAAAAAGGTGAAAATCCATATGATTACATGGTATGTTTATAGTTGAACAATAATGAGTTTGGTTTAATTAAATATAAGAGAGAGAGAGAGAGAAAGAAGTGTAAGTACTGATTCCTTCAGTATTACTTAACGGTTTAAATTAACCATTAGTAAACAAAAATCACTCTCTTCTCGGGTTTTATCACTGATAAAGCATGAATACTAGTTATAGAATTGATATCGCAGTGTAGCAATTGTCTAGAGCAGGTTTAATATAATTCATATGCTCTTTTTTCTATTGTCAAGGCTTTGTTTTAAAACTCAACCTTTTGACAGTTTGTACCGCATAAAACCAGAGTTGTAATCAAAGACAAACTTATCTTATTCTCTTTCCTCCTAAAATAACCATAGTCATTCATATTTTGAATTGAATTTAAGAAAAAAGAAAAGAAAAAGAAAAGAACATAAAAAAGAAATTACTCTTCAGGATATATGTCACTTCTTCTGATTGGTCTGGCACAATTTCATATCATATCTCTTATTTTTTCTATTTTAGCTCCCTACAAAGACGCGGATATCTAAAAAAAAACACTCTTGATATCACTTTTTATTATTATTAGTAATATTGACTTATGAATAGCACACAAGAGTATATTTCGCCTCATTCATACAATTGTCTTGAGCATGCAAATTGTAATGGAAGAAATGCACTCTGCCATTCCGCACAACATTGGGTTTATGCATTAAATAGAGTTAGAACTTCAATGTATAACTCAACATCAACTGCCATTCCATCACCTGCAAAATACATGAAGGACTATGAGCAACAATACATATGCAATTCAAACAATAAAGATACCATGTTCTGGTGTGGTGATCTCGATGAAGAACTATACCACTTCAACTCTGACCCACTTTCCTCAAAGGATATCTTTATGTATCGAGAAGACCGTTCGGAGCATTTACTCGTTCGAATTTATCACCACTCAGATGATTCACCAAAACAAAACATTCTACGACTATCCAAGGGTATCTTTATAAAGCAGCAAACATCCCCACCTCTCTCAGGTCAACCCGTCATAGAAGACTCACTCAATCTACTGCTCATGTCAAATATCAATGACATTGATACACTAAGCCAGATCAATACATTTGATTTTAATGACATCTTTAATATGATACAGGAAGAACCAACACACAATACATTTATACCTTATACATATACTTTAGGTGCGCGCTTCACTAATCCCTATCGCCATCACGATATCCTTATACGAGGTAATATTCCACTTTGGTGTCAGATCTTATTCATACACAATTGTGTACTTCGTCAGGAAACAGAATGGATACAGCCCGGGTCTCATCTCAGTGGTCTATTACCATTTGCAACTGAGATGAGTTTTACCTTTCATACTTGCTATTCTCAAGAACCTCCATTACCTGTATTAACACTGCTATTTGAAAGATTTGCGATGGAGCTATCCGAACCTGAATTTATGATGGGAGATCGAAGTATGGTGCATGGAAATACATGGAAGGATAAACAGGATAGTATATTAAAGGGCATTTTGTATTGTGACATTCCTGAACCTTTGGCTACTGTCATTACAGACATGGCTAATAGTTGGGCTGCTACTCAAGGTATACCCGCTGCTATATAATATGTATATAGGAGATGAACATAATCTATACACAAAATACACACACACACACACACATATATATATATATATATATATAAATATATAAAAAACGAATACTACAGTTATTATTATTAATGTATACAACATATCATGGCATTATGTTATATTACTATTATTATTTTTATTATTATTATTATTATTATTATTACTGGAATTATTCACTGTTACATTATTACTTGGCTTTTTTATCATTGGTATTAATAATCTTAAAATCATCAATCTTTACAAATACACCTCTTTGTGGAACTGTTTGAAAATATCGCTTTCCTTCTACAGAACCATCATTATTACCCACTTTTTTTTTTTTTTTTTTCAATAAAAAAGAAAGAAATATTAGCATAAAATAGAAAAAGCATTGCTTTTTTTTTTTTGTAAATGATATATATGCTTTTACCTCTTGACTCTAATTCAACACCAACCCAGGTGCCTTTTGCAAAGCTGACCTCTCCAATATACTTGATAGTACCAAGCGTAGGTAAAGGACGACGTAGTAACTCGACCTTGGCACCCAAAGTAGGTATACTCATCTCATCATCACTGCTATCACTTGTATTACCGAGCCATCTTGACTTTCGGGGTGATTTGGATCTCTTTTTTGATGATGACGACGACGATTTATGCGCAGGTTTTGATAAAAGCACTGGGGATTTGGCACGGCTAGGTGTATCAGGGAGGGCAAAACGAAGTCGTGTCGGTCTTGGGGTATCAGCAGCACTTTTGGCAGCTGCCGGCGTTTTAGGGTATTCAATGGTGAGCAAGGCATCCGTTAATGACGAGCTTGAACCGTAACTGTGATAGGCTAATGGCGTTCGCTGCTGACCGATGCTATTTCGTCTTGTGTTTGTGGAGACAATATCCTCCCCATCTGAATGATTTCCATTTCTGTGTAACAGGATGGAATCTGGATGACTACTTGATGCTGAAAGAGAGCGTGTTCGCTTGCCCTCTCTTTGGCTTTCACCACTGGTCCTTGATTGGTTTGATATGGATGTTTTGCTTTCGTTGGAGAGGGTGGCTGTGGATCGCTTGGGCTTGAAATTGAACATGGTGGTAAAGTCGGATTCAATCGGTTTAGTCAGTGTACGATAGGGCACATTAATGTCTATTTTAGGCATATATACATGTTAATTTGAAAAATTAGCCTTTTTTTTTCATTTTAGGTGTTTTCAAGATGTATGCATCAAAAAAAAAAAAATGTTGCTTCCATAGTACTATATATATATATATTTATTTACCTTCAGCCAAGATACGCAAAAAATCTTTTTCCATTGTCAAGAAACCACCTTCTGCTTTGATCTCCATCCATCGCTTCCCGATATACTGAGTGACCTTGGCCTTAGCATCCAACAAGACACCATCCACTGCCACATTCTTATACATCTCCTGTCTACCCCCGAGGTCTTTCGTAATGCACTGATAAATAACAGTCGCGTTATTATCATGAAGGCCCTCGGTCAGAACTTTACCCAAGACAAAGCCCAAAAAGTCAACAGAAAAGCCAAATCCGATACCATCGATGCATGAGAGCAAGATGGGATAATCGACACAGTAGTAATCAAAATGGTTGGAGATCATATCAACCGTATGATGCAAATAGGTATTGAGGATGTTGTACACCGCACTAGACCATGTAGGAAATCGATCTACCGTGCGTAAATGAGAAAAGCAGAGATGCAGTGAATGAAGCACACGTACAGAGTTGTGTTTACTAATATTAGAAAATGTGCGTTCTGTAATCTCGGTGATAAGATTAGATGGTGGATCTATTGCTGTACCGGAATCACTACTGGTGTTTTCGTTGGATAAGATGCTGCTAGATGAATTGGGAGCCTTTTTACTAAAGATGCTAGAAATCCTATCTTTATTGTTGCTGCAGTTACTGCTGGTATTACTATTGTTAATAATGCTAGTGTTATTTCCGTTGTTATTGACAGCTGATACTTGTGTTGTTGTTGTTGGCACTGCTGCTGGTGGCGGTGGTTGTGCCATTAGCATTGAATTAACCAAAAGCGCAAAAGGTTTTTGAGACCAAAGAGGCGCGATTGAATCCAAGGGATCCGCGTAGAGCCGAATCAGTTGTGCTCTCAATTGTGGAATGAGTTTCCCATGCTTATCAGCAAAGAGCAGGATGGAAGGTAAAAGGATGGCACAGTCTGAGCAGATACATTTAAACTCGTGACAAATCTGAGACATTCTATCGAGTGTAGCCAAACAAATAGTATCAAAGTGGCCCAAGAAGTCACCAGCATCAAATACCTTTTGTAACAATCTCAATTCATACTTTTTTTCGTTTAAACGGCTCGTTTTTGGCGTTTGTAACATTTCATTGGGCGCACTGGGTAAAATAAGCGAATCGGTATAAAAGTAATTTAAAATAATTTTCAACGTCGTTGAGGAGAATTGGTCACCGGGCATATGAACGGATGAAATGGACGCATCCCTAAACTCTGTATAAAACACTGAATAGAAATATTTTGATTGACTGGCCAGTATGAAACGATGTGCAGGGAAAGTTGTCTTCTTTTCCTCCTTTTGTTCATTTTGTTTCTTTGCAGCCATTTTATTGGGTACCGAAAAGATATTTAGCACGGCGTCAGTGGCAATGCGTTGATCACAAATGCGTTTTAAATCGGCAGTAAGTTGATCAAAGTCAGCTGTAGGCCCTTCAAGTGTCGTGATGGGCAGCAATTGTAAATCCAATCGTTTCTCCAACTGCTTAATATCTTGACGAATAGACGAATGCACCTTGTCAAGTAAAGTGGATGATGATTCGCTCCTTGTTAAGCCTTCTACATGTGAAGATAAAAGCGAGGCTTCATCCAAAGGTGCTGTGAAATCAGCGGTATACCAAAAGCGGAGTAATGGACGTAGAGTATTATAAGGTACAACTTGACTAATATCAATGTGAATTACTCCATCATCCTCTCCTTGGTTGTCGTTTTTAGTTTTTTCTTTTTCTTCCTGTTGTGTCTCCTCTTCTAGACATGACATGTATTTCTTTCGGAAATCTTTAGGTACTCTTGCTAATAAAATTGCTAAAAAAGTATAAAATAATAATAGCTTAAATATATTTGTAATAACAAAAAAAAAAGCAATCAAGTACCTCGATGTACCCAGACTTTGATTGGATAATCCAAACAAACATCAGCTACATATTCTTGTCCATTCTCCAACACATGAAACAACGACCTTTGCAACGTTTTTTTAGGTTTTTCAAACATAAATAATTTCTTTTAAAAGAGAAAAATAAAAAAAGAGAGAAAAAGACTAAAAAAAATTAATGTGTATTATATAAAATAAACCACTCTTCGGTCACACAGTACAAGTGGCGTGCATCAGCTGATCCGACACGTTTCCCACTTCCACTCTCTTTTCTTTTTATTTTCCTTCATTTGGATGTAAAAAAAAAAATATACTTTGGATGGAAATCAAATCAGCCAATTATATCACAGCAACGTGACTTCTCAGTGTGTGTGTGTGTGTGTGGGCAGAAAAAAAAAATCGGACATCCCCCTTCAGCCCCCTTGCTTTCTTTTTATACATAAAATAACAAAATGTCATTAAGAGCAGCTCAGTCCACACGTGAAATCATTAAGCAATTGACAACTGGACCAGGTGCCTCTAAATTACCTAGCAATGTCTCCAAGATTGCATTAACATTTGCTCTCAAGGGAAAGAATGAAAGTGCAGGTGCAAGGTAACATATATATATATCAACAACAGTAAAGTATATGCTCACTCTATTTGAATATAGACACTTCTTACAAGAGAATCTTCCCCGTATTCAGTACAATAACCCTTCTATTGAATATGAAGTAAACAAAGTGTTGGATAATACTATCAAGCCTTCAGTTACTGTTCATTTTTGTAAGTTATTATTTTTTTTTTTAATTCAATAATGATAATTAACTCTTTATTATTCGTTATTCTTAAAACAAAAAGCCACTGGCAGTTCAAAATCATTTGAAATCCCTCGCGTTCACTCTGATAGCATTTGTGAGAGAGTATTCTCTGCCACACCTTGATCTCATTTAATAATATTGTACAGTTAAAAAAAACAACTTTTTGAATCTTTATAGAGAATTTTACATAAAAAAGAGTTATTACACAAGTTATTATTGCTAGTTTATTGATTAGAATTGAGACAAGGAACAATAGTTATAATAACAAAAAAAGTTTTTTTATTTATTCAATTTGATATAGAATGGTAAAAGAAAAGATGCTAATTTCGTATGAGCAAATATACAAAGGATGATCAGTAATTTAAGAATTGAAGCTAGTTTGAGCCTCTCCCTTCTTCTGTTGAGCCTTATTGGCAGCTTCGTCACCAGTATTTCCAGCCAATGAATTATAAGCACCCTTTACGGCACCAGCAACCTGGTCGGCCATACCTTCAACGTAGCCTTTGGTGTTTGCAGCAGTTTCCTGAGTCTGGCCACTTCCATGCTGGGCTTGACCTTCAGCTTGCATGCGTTCATTACCAACGGCACTGCCGAGAGTGTCCTTAACATTACCAGCGAATTGATCTTTCTTGGCGTCGGTTCTTGAGGGGTTCATATTGGATTTCTTGAGTATTTAGTAGTAGAAAGTTTTAAATGTAATTATATCTTGATTTTATTCAAAAAAATTCGACTATTTATACACCTTTCTTGTTTTTTGTCATAACGAAAGTCTTACATCATTGAAATCGTTTGTCTATAAATGGTAATTTGAATTCCGTCATGATTCCGTACTTTTGAATGTCTCTTCCTCATGTATACAACAACCGATTAAAAAGTAAATTATAACTAATCTATATTTAATATAGATTGTATATAAAACCAGTATATTTATCAAAGGAATGGTTTACCTTTGTATACATGATCAGCTAATATGTATGCAGAAACGATCGGTATCCGAAAAACCCTATCTCACGCAAATGTAAATAACGACAAAAATAGAATAGATTACCCTGATCATGGATTAAGCGCAAATTAGAACAAGGCATTAGAAACATGGTTTAAGACTATTTTATGGTATCTCTCTCTACAAAAAAGATGCAACAAAAGTAGAATGCATAATTATGATTACTAAATGACATAATGTTTACTAATGGGTCGAATGTATAAATATCTCATTGTGATGTTAATGAAATGTTATTGACGTAGAAATATCATAACAGCTTTCAATCAATCACTCTAGATAAGCAGTTCTTGAGTGAAATGTATCCATCACGTGTACCAAAGCGATCATATTTCACTCTTAATGTATAAAGCAGTGACATATTATTCTCACGTTATCCTCATTGAGTTATAATTAATTCAGAATAAGGATGAGGACACAGCTCTCTGGACTACATGAATCTAGATTAATCTATAATACATATTTCCAGCAAGACTCAAACAAAAGCGCTAAAAATATATATGGCATATAACCAGAAAGAAATAATCGATTCAAACATGGTTATTTCAAAATCAAAAAGCGCTAGTTTTCATATGTAAACTCTTTGTCATCAATATTGCGTCCTCTGTTCGAGCTTACATGTCTGTAGGATATAACGCAACTCGATACATTCATATTTTTATTAACACACATGTATCCGAGATATTTTTCGTGTAAGCAGTCACTTGGGCATTTTCTCTAAAAAAAAATTAAAGAAAAGGTGTCGTAGTCAAGATCACCTTGCTTTTCATAGAATTCGTTTTAAATGCAGGCCATGAATGCTTTGAAATTCTCTGCATTACGCCAAGTTAATGTCTCAAAGGTATATTTTCTACATTATTGCTTCAGTTCAGTTGCAATTAAATGTTGCTGTGACATTGACACCCTTTATTTCTCTTTGTAAAAAAAAAAAAAACACGTCTAATTGATTGCAAAAAAAAACAAAGACAAGGTGGGTAGCAACAACAACACGCTATACCAGACAATACAAAACACCCACAGTGGCAGCTAAAACAACAACAGCTGCACGAACTAAAAAAGAAGTCACTCCCGCTACCTCAGTAGTAGAGAGTCCTGAAGTTGAAGAGGCAGAGAAAGAAAAAACAAAAGATTCATTTGCAAGCTCCGAAAATGCCTTGACAAACGAGCTGGACAAGCCTCTTAGCGCTGTACATGATTGGTCTAACTCATTCCATGGTCTTTCGATTGAACGATTCCCAAGAGATGTATCTGATATCTTGCTTGAATCAGTGAATGAAAACGATGTAGAGATTAAACCTGGTAAAAATAAAAACCAAATGATAAAGAAGAGAGGGATAGATATATACTAAAAAAAAAACACATAATCTAGATGGCATCATCTACTTGCCAGAGATAAAATATCGTCGTATATTAAACAGAGCATTTGGACCAGGTGGATGGGGATTGGTACCACGTACAGACCACACCATTTCACCAAAAAACATATCCCGCGAATATGCATTAATTTGCAGTGGTAGATTTGTATCACAAGCAAGAGGAGAACAAGATTATTTCGATGTATCAGGCTTACCCACTGCTTCTGAGGGTTGTAAAAGTAATGCATTGATGCGTTGCTGTAAAGATCTTGGTATTGCATCTGAATTATGGTAAATAAACAAATATAACAGAGAAAGGAATACAAAGTTAACTTGAATCATTATAATTTTAGGGATCCTATATTTATTAAGAAATTCAAGAAAAAGTATTGTACTGAGGTGTGGGCAGAGCACGTGACAACAAAGAAGAAGAAGAAACTGTGGAGAAAGAAGGATGATGTATTAGGTAAATTAATTCATTTCAATTGTTTATGTTTTTACTTATTCTCTTTGCTTATCTATAGAATATCCTTATAAAGAAAACTAAAAAATCATATAAATTTCCTTTTTTAAATTAAGTCGGAAGAAATAAATGGTGCATTTTAAGAATTTAATAATCTCATCTCGCTTTAGATTAAAGAAAGTCGAATTATAGATAATGGATCTGACGGAGGTTTATTTTGCAGACGGAATATTGAACAAATGGGAATAAAAATATGACAATGCTGAGAAAAAAAAAGAAAAAGAGAGAAATACAATTCTGACATTAAAGATTTTGTTCAACATCAATTACTATCATTTGGTGGTGCGACATTGAAACGACTTTCTCTTTCTTTTCAAAACGGGTGGGTACGGAGGATCTGTTGGAGTCAAACCTTCGCGGTGGCTACACCCAGTCACTTGATCTAGCGCTAGGCGTGTTTGTTGGATAGGGTTGACCTAAAAGAATGTAAATCAGTAATAGTAAACTGTATAGTATAAAAGCAGTTCTATATATGACGACAGCAATCTATGAGGAAGTGATATGTTTTGAACTAGCCTCATTACTTTTTAGCAGCAATTATCATACATCTTCTGTCATATCGATTATTATTTTTTTATACACACCTAGCTTTCTTTGACTACAGACCAAACCTGCAAGCTCCTGAGAGAAGATGATTGTTGTCCCCAACAAAGTATCTAAAATTTTCGTGTTACTATTACCTTTGTTTTTATTGTTCCATAACCAAATAGCCATTACCTATCTTTACTGATCCTAGCAAAATAACACCAAATGTGAATAGCAATTTCATATAGTAGAATAGGAGGGCTGTAAGCATACAATATCTGAAACTATTATGTTACTACCACCTTTGCTTTTACCCTTCTTCCCATTGCCAGATAAACGCTACATACCTTTATTGACGCAAAGAAGAAACATGCCAATCATAAAAAGCAAACCTCATGATGGGGACGCTGCAAACAGACAGCACATAAAACAATGTTATTGTTACCTTTTTTTTTTTTACACTACTTTCCTTTAACACATAATCATTGCATATTTTTTCAAATGTAAAGAAGACAATGAGTGAGAAAGAGAGAGAGAAAGAAAAATACTGGGATTGACATCTTTTATGCTAAAAATACCTCTTTTGATATTTTTTTGTACATAACAAGTCGCGTTCTGAAACATCAGTAGGGGAAAGTTTATGTATTTATATTATTATAATATATGCATGCACATCAAGGATAGATGACAATGGAGGATACAGATGGGTGGGTATAAAACACGTGATGTAATGGGTAAACATAGACTACCCGTTTTCAAAAGCACCCTTCTTTCTTCTCCGCGGAGAAGCTTATTCAATACTGTTTTTTTTATCAAACAGAATGGTCTTATTTTTGATAATGTAAGCAAAAAAAAAACAACGCGGATTCAGGGAAGATGTAGTCGGTATTTGCTTACCTAAGCAAACTGAATGTCAAAAAACGATAAAACTAAGTTTTATAATATATAGTTATTCGCTTTTTTATTTTATCTTTTTTTTGAAATCTCACTTTTCATACAAGAGATGGTGTTTATTTTGAGTTTAGTGCAATGTAATGCTTGTCATTGTCACTTGAATGCTCTCACTAAGGGGCGCAATAAATAAGCTTTGATTTGCGGCAATTTAAAAAATAAATAAAATCATTTGTCTCTCGATCTTGGTGGGGAAAGAAAATGTCAAAAAATAGTTAAAGCATGGGTTGTTTAATATCAAGCTCTTTATTTCCCGGTATTCATTTTGGCTTACATAATATAAGCAAAAAGGTAAGCAAAGGGAAAATAGTCTCTTGAGTGAGTTGCCTTTTTTCTTTTTTTTGAAAAAAAAAAAAGAAACTTCGGGTTGACGAGATAACCCCATACTTTGATTGGGCGTACAATATTTTTTTAGTTGATAAATTCAGGACTATCTAACCGCATAAATGTTTTACAGTTGGGATTATATCTAGAAAAACAAGGTCAGAATTCCCGAAATATATAAATACAACGGCGATATTCATTTTTCATTTCATCTTTTTTTTTTCTCCATCTTATTTTAATTTGCATTTCGTTTTTCCTTATTTTTTTTTAACTTGTTTGTTTTTACAACTCTTATTTATTTGCATACCCTTTTAATATAATTATTTAAAATATAATGGCTACACAATATAAAAAAATCATTCACTGTGTGTGCTCTCTAAATTCTGAGGGTATTCCAACACCCTTTTCATCAATCGGCACTGAAGTATATCCTACTCCACCTTCTACACCAGACGAGTATAATACACCGTCCAATAAGACAATACCTCTTATGGTCTCTACGCCTATAAAAAACGATTTTGATGCCAGATCAAGACCTGTTTGGAACACTATCAGCGCCGTTCAATCAGACTACAATCAACAGATAGTGATTGAGTCACGTCCAATGAAAAACTCTCAAATTGATAAGGAATTATATTCATACAACGCAAAAGGTAGAGAAAAGCACACGGATTATTATATTTTTTAACCTCAAGAAGAAGAATGTGCGAGGAGTCTAATATTTTTGTTGATGAATTGTCAGTTCTTGATGGTTTATTCCAAGTGGCACCTACTATCGTGCCGCAGCCTCAAATGAATCACCAGATAACTATGTGGAAAAAGTACACTGAAATAAATAAGGCCTATGCTGAGGCGATTGCGACCAGATATAACAAGTATGATTTAGGTAATGTATTATAAATCCATGTCAAAAAATAGACTCCACTGACTTTTGATTAGTTTGGATTCACGGACATGGATTATTAATGGTCCCTTATTTTCTTCGGAAAATCTATCCCGATATCAAAATCGGGCTGTCTATTTACGCTAAATTCCCTTACTGGGAACACTTATCAGATGTTTTTGGTAAAGAAAAAGAATATGCTTACGCGTAGCCTCCCTATAAGGGAAATTTGGTTCAAACAAGAAACTCATTTTTATATTGTGCTTTTCTTATTTAGGACATGACTTGCTTTTAAAATCTATGCTTCAAGCTGATCACATTGCATTTCAAAAAAAAAAAGAATTATGTTACTAAACTGAGTCCATAATAATTACACATGATAGACATCATTAGATACCCAGCAATTCGATACAGCATGCAAAAACTTAATTCATAATAACAATAATACACCTACAACCACTGATAAAACGGGAGTATTCCCTAGTGTACTGAGCAAGAATTCTATTACATCACCAATCACCAATCAAGCCAATTCTATTCGACACATGTTTGGCGATAAACAGATCATTTTTTGTAAAGGCACCAATGTGGCTAACGTTTATCGCTCACTCGCCGCATTTGCCGAACTAATTTCCAGAAACCATCATTTAGCGCAGCACTTGATACTTTTACTCCATGTCTGTCCACTTGATATTCCTATCCATGCAGTCGAATCTGTGCCTGAACTAGTTCGACAGATTAACCATATCTACGGTACCACTGATTCCGTTCCTGTGCATTTTTATTATCAAGAGATTGATAAGGAAGAGCAATTGGCATTAATGAAGGCCTCTGATCTTGGTCTCTTTTTGGGCTCAAACCCATCTATTAATATCCTAGCACAAGAATTTATGCAGTTACACTCAGATAATAACTCACCTTTGATCTTGTCATCAAACTCTAATCTATTGTCCATGCTACCCCATTGGTCCTTTCCCACCTTGAATAACACAGATAATATTAGCACAATTGCTAATACCATATATTCTGCATTAACATCAAGTAAATTATCTGCATCTGCAACTTACGAGGTAATAAAAATATAAAGTGGAACTGTTTTTTTTTCAAATCTCATCTAAACGAAGGCATATACCTTTCCAGGCTTTTCATCACCTTTTGTCAGAAAATGACGCAACCATGTATAAAGACCGATTTATTAGAAAAATAATGGTGGTGCAGCCGTTTTTAAATACCCCTCTTGTAACCAAAACTAGATTGTTACTTTATTTTGATACAGTAAGTTTATTATTGCTGCGGAAAATCACAAAAACAATAGTTTAAATTAATGTTTGCTATTTTTTTTTTAGAAAAAAACTTCTACAAGACCAAATATTCTATCATACCTCCATCATCTCACAGAAAATCTCTGTAATTCAGTTTGGATCATATCAAACCAAGACAAAAATACACTTGATCAGTGGAAGCAATCACCATCTCTAGGACTTGTTGCAGAAAACGGAGCCTTTATAAAAAAGCCTCTTTGTAAAAAATGGATACAAATTACAAGTAACAGTTGTCATTTTTCTCTTTTTCCGAATAATGAAGATCAATTTACTCTTTCGTTAGTCATGAAAACAAAAAAAAAAATAACATAATGAAATCACATAAGCTTTGTCAAGAATTTCTTATCAGTAAATACCCTGCTCATTTATTTTTAAATAACGATGGCTTTGTTCGCGATCTGCTCAAGTGCATAAAGCCTGATGCGGTCTACCTTATTAGCCATTTGGGGCAACATGCTTCACGTTTGTTTGGAAAGGAAATATACCCCACATCCTTGTTAAAAAATTCATTTACTCTTCTTCCTTGTAACTAAAGAAATAATATACATCCCCCTCCCCTATTCTTATATATATATATATATTCGTTTTACATACACTATCATATATGTATTTTTGAAATAAAACAAAAACAAACCAAGGTTCTTACAGTTCACGTGAGCTATTAACCAGACTTTTTTGGTTTTTTTTTATCAGTAACCTGTTTTATATCCATCATTTTCAATCTCTACTTCCTTTTGTTTATAGGATGTGGTAGTTAATCTATTAAATAAGATATGTCAGTTCCGTTTCAGTTGAAACCTTTACTGAATTCCGCATTAAAAATATGAGAGAAAGTATGTATTTGTCAATTGAAAAAGAGAGAGCATATTTTTAAGAAGGATGACTTTTTCGTTAATCAAAGTAATAAGTTTTTTTTTTTTATTATGTATTCTGTAAAGTAGATATTTTTCTATTGAAATAAAAACATGGTCATCATGAAATTCCCCCTTTTTTGTTTTATGCGCGTTTTTTTTTCTCCAAAAATCAAAACAAATTCGTTTATTAATAATAGACTTATACATAATATAAAGTAACAGCAAATATTAGCTGTTAAAGTTGTTACGCTATGCTGAAATAACCTAATGTATCGGACCCTTAACATTTCGTGTTGATAAAACAAAAATCTGTTAGAATTGAGAGAATGTGGAAAAAAAAAAAAAAAAAAAAAAAACTAGGAAATCCTGGCGCTCTCTCTGAAAAAAAGGAATGAGTGAACAAAAACAAAAGTATGACGCGTAAAAATAATATGAGCACATCTTTTGGGTTCTCGATATTTAATTACACGCCTTGAAGAATATGACCATGCTAAATTAAAACATACTGCACTTAATAAATTGGTTTAGGATCACATATATTAACAAGACGTCTTAGCTTAATCATTAGAGAGTTATTAGTACAATAGAAATTTTAGATATACAAAGTCCTTCACGCGTAAACTCTTGTTTTCTATTACTCTAAAGATCTTCAGGTGAACAGCAGACCAAACGACTAGATGATGCACTTCGTTATTGAGTAAGTTCTTTAAAGATATTTATAATACTAGTTACGATGCTTAAATAAGTAACTAAAACAACACTTAATATTGGTTTCCTGACTAAACTACTTTTTTCAATGGATGGCTTCCTGTTATTAACAAATAAATGCTTATATCTGAGTGATTCATGTACTATTACCGATGATCATTTACTTTTTAATGACTAACTTCCATCAACTATTCAATGTGTTTATATGTAGTCGAATCGAAAGTATTTTTACGCTTTCTACTCATTCGGATACAAATTCCCCAATTTAGGGGTTTGTCTTTCCTATTCCAAGTAGAAAATATAACTTCTCTCTCTCTCTCTCTCACACACACACACACACAGAAATTCTACAATAATTTAAAAATAACCAATAAAGAGTAATGTTTTTCTTTTGTTT
This sequence comes from Backusella circina FSU 941, assembly GCA_025399235.1. Lineage (NCBI taxonomy): Eukaryota > Fungi > Mucoromycota > Mucoromycetes > Mucorales > Backusellaceae > Backusella > Backusella circina. Next base: position 87,907 of record MU622405.1, read on the forward strand.
ATGTATCATTTTGCTGGTAATCTATTTACAAGTTTTCTTTTTATGCATCCTCCCCTTCGTCTTCTTCCTTTAATCGTTCCAATCTTTCAGCCTCTTCAACAGCTCTGATCCGTTCGACTTCTTTGCGCAACACTGATGTAAGCTTTAATACATTCTTTTCATATCTTGCTGAAACAGGAATAATAGGAATGTTATCAACAAGCTTCTGAAGTTCCATCAAATTGTCCCTTGCTGTACCCACTTTATCTGCCTTGTTTGCAACAATAAGAGACTGACGCTTAGTAAGCCCGGGTCTATATGCTTCTAATTCATGCTGCAGTGTCTTTAGATCTTCGAGAGGTGAAGGGCCACTGATATCAACAACGTAAACCAATATTTTTGCCCGCTCTACATGTCGTAAAAATGCATGTCCTAAGCCTACATTACGACTAGCTCCTTTAATCAATCCTGGAATATCAGCTACAGTTAATTGGTATTGATCAGCATAATCAACCGTTCCAACAAATGGGTGTAAAGTTGTGAAAGCATAATTTGCTTGTTTAGGATGTGCATTGGAAATGGCACCCAGTAAAGTCGATTTACCAGCATTAGGTAATCCAACCAATCCGATATCTGCAATAGTTTTAAGTTCTAGCTCAATCTCACGCATTTCACCTTTGCGGCCACGTGTAGCCCATTTAGGCGAGCGGTTTTCTGTAGTTAAAAAGTGTGGGTTTCCATAACCACCTGTTCCGCCTCTGCATAAAACAATCTCTTGATTAGGCTCTGTCAAATCAATCTCAACTAGATCCTGCTTTTCATTGCGTTTACGCCATCGATAATAACGATCTTCCTCATCCATTATCCGTTCTGCTTGTTTAAAGAAATTAACCCTTCCTTCACGTACTGTTTCTTGTTCAGCTCGAGGATAATAGACCCAACGAGCCTCACGGGTTGCTTCGATATCTTCAGGCGACTCTTCTTCTATGGGTTGAATAATTTCTCGTACAACAGTTCCTACGGGCACTGGAATAATCAAATGCTCTCCTTGTGTACCGTGTCTGCCACCACCAAGTCCATTCTGCCCTCTTTTTGCAGAACATACTTTACCAAGACGTTTGAGGGTACTTTCATCAGGATCGGCACGGATAATAACATTTCCGCCTCTACCACCATTTCCACCGTTTGGTGGACCCTTTGCCAAGTATTTTTCTCTCTGAAATGATACACAGCCATCGCCACCATCGCCACCTCTGGCTTTTACTCTAATAAAGTCAACAAATTGACGACCCTAAATAACTCCATTAAGGATATACTTCTTGATTAAACCATGAATAAAACACACGTACTTTTCCGCGTAATTTGTAATTAACCGATCCTTTTAGGTCCGTATGGTAGTTGCATAAAGGTCTTAAGTTTGATACTCTGTTTAAAGTGAGTGGCTGTCGAATAGCCTTCGTCGTAATGTTAAATGTCGACAGCATTAAAGCAAATAATAATAGTACTAGGGTTGAAAGCTTCTACTTTTATATATAAAAAGTCGAATTGAAACCCAGAAGCCTAAACCAAGTCACACATTCAATGCCTTAAATATGAAACAGAAAGGCGACCTTTGTATCCTTCTCTATCTGCCAAGGTAATTATATATGAAGATCCATCCATCCATCTGTTATAATGGTATTAATAAAAATCATTTAGTTCTTTAAAAAAGTCCTCGAACAGTAAATCAACATGTCGAAGAGAGAATCCAAGGCCCTTTACTTTGAAAAGCTCAAGAACTACCTTGAGACTTATCAGTCCATCTTCATTGTCAATGTTGACAATGTCTCCTCCAACCAGATGCACCAAATCCGTGTCTCTCTCCGTGGTGATGCCGTTGTCCTCATGGGTAAGAACACCATGGTTCGTCGTGCTTTGAAGACCATGCTCTCTGAGAACCCTCAATACGAAAAGCTCCTCTCTTTCGTCAAGGGTAACATTGGTTTCGTTTTCACCAACGCTGACCTCAAGGATATCCGTGAGAAGATTGTTAGCAACCGTGTTGCTGCTCCTGCTCGTGCTGGTGCCATTGCTCCCTCCGATGTCGTTGTCCCCGGTGGTAACACTGGTATGGAACCCGGAAAGACCTCTTTCTTCCAGGCTCTCGGTATCCCCACCAAGATTGCCCGTGGTACCATTGAAATCGTCTCTGACGTCAACTTGGTCGCTGCTGGTGAGAAGGTCGGTCCTTCCGAAGCTACTCTTTTGAACATGTTGAACATCTCTCCCTTCACCTACGGTATGGCTGTTGTTCAGGTTTACGATGCTGGATCTCTCTTCTCTGCCTCTGTTCTCGACGTTGAAGAAGACCAATTGGTTTCCAACCTTTTGGCTGCCATCCGCGAGATCGCTGCCGTCTCCTTGGCCGTTGGTTACCCCACCGTTGCCTCTGTTCCTCACTCCGTCATCAACGGTTACAAGAACTTGTTGGCTGTCTCCGTTGCCTCCGACTACACCTTCCCTGGTTCCGAGCAGATCAAGGAATACCTTGCTAACCCTGAGGCTTTCGCTGTTGCCGCCGCTCCTGCTGCTGCTTCCTCCGATGCCCCTGCTGCCGCTGCCGCTGCTGAGGAAGATGAGGAATCCGAAGATGATGATATGGGTTTCGGTCTCTTTGACTAAATTTAGTTCACTTCTCTGTCAACTTGTTTTAAAAAAAAAAGAATCTGAAATAAATACCACTTTTCTTTTGTTATTATCATAAATGATAATGCTAATTGTATACATATCGGTTCCTGTCAATGTCAAAACACATGGGAGGAGTTTTTTTTTTTAAGTTGTTCCTTATTTCTATTTTTGGAAATTGTATTTCTCTTTCTCAGGTCTATAATATTTGAATACAAACGTATACAAATGTATTATAACTGAATATTAACAATTTAGAAGGACGGCTAAGAAGTGTGCTCAAAGGTATATGTTGCAAGGAATTGTGTACCTTGGAAAAACCAGGAACAATACAAAAAATCAATCTTCGGTTATTGTGATTGAAAGATCAAAG